>CP045907.1:11117797-11209255 GCA_013387185.1 Caligus rogercresseyi
ATGATCAACTCTTCAATAACTCTTGAGATCTTCATAGTCAAAGGCCATTACCCGCTGCTCCACTATTGGCCATCCGATGAGCCTTTATTTTAAGGTATGCAGCATCAAGGACCTCCGTGAAGACCCTTAGGGCCCTCAGATCCTCTGGATGCCCTCCCAACTCCGCCTCGTAGAAGCATTCTTCAGCATACTCGAGGGCCTTGTATAGGATCTCCAGGTAGGAGGAGAAGACGGGCTCTGAGGAGCACCCCCTTTCGTCCTCCAGGGAGGAGAGGGAGCCTTGAAGCTTCTGGAAGTGGAGAAGGCGTTGTCGAGACAGAATGAGGCACCTATCCGTCATTTCAACAACATGAAGTCATAAGAATATTAGCAAAGAATGTTGTTATTATTTTAAAGGATTTCATAATATTTAGAAGGGGCTTCTATATTAAGTGATTACTTTATTATTAAATTATACAGTCTCTCAACCTATAAAAATAGGAAAAATATAGTCTGTGTTAGTGGACGCATATCTACAGTGGTTCCTTGCCCATAGCGATCATTCAAATTTTCCTCATAAAAAATTATATATTTATGTATATAATCTGTATATAGCGTCCACTTGACTACAACGGTAATTTTTGGGGTTCCTTCCATTATTTGATCAAAGTATTTGCAATGAAGTCATTTATGGGAGTTTTTTCTCTTCTGAAAGGTCTTCATTTTAATTTATTCAAATATATTATATCAAATGATAGTAGTTTTATAGTAAAAACTACTTAAATTTAAACTTAAGTCATTTTATATGACTTTTAAGGAAAGGTTTCGTTGTATATATGTCAATTAGTTCATGAATCATAGGATTCAACACTCTTTAATTGCCTCTACTTGGGTCCTCCTCTAAGTAAATATTCCCTTCCTCACTTTGGCCTGTCTTATTATTTCATTAATCCATCTCAGTAGTCAAGTATGTCAACATCCTCGGAAGCCCCCTCCAAAGTGGAGCTCCACCTCCGTCCAACGGGAGACGCCCCCATCATGAAAAACAAAAAATATTTGGTCGAACCAGAGAAACGGATCCAATGGATCATCGCCTTCATACGGCAATACCTTAAACTAGACGAGTCCGAACAGCTTTTCCTCTATGTTAATCAGGCCTTGCCCCCTCACCGGATCGGAGTGTAAGCAATCTCTACGAATGCTTTGGATCCGATGGAAAGCTCATCATGTACTACTCAAAAAGCCCTGCTTGGGGATAAGGACAAAAAAATGGGGAGATCATCACTTCTACGGGTGGAGGTATATTGTATTAAGTGATTAAGTATCTTATTGTTATTACTCTCCCTCTTTTTATACCTACAGGCGTAGAATGATGATTCCCTGTTTCAATGGTAATAACATATTTATATTTATTTTTTGTCAAAAGTATTTCGTTTTTTAAACATATATATAATTTATAATTTATTTCATTTCTTTGTTGATATAGAACTGTATGTATGACATGGAATTCTTTACATATTTAGGAGTGGGGGGGGGGGGGGGGGATAGCGCAAAAAACATCAAAGACCCTTATAGCTTTCTCTTTCTATAAATGGAGTGTCCACTATTTTCGTCCACAAAGGGCCAGTCCAGAGCATAGCCCTGATGAGAATTCCTCTATTTCGGGGCTTCCTTGGACTCATTAAGGGAAATACGGGGCCTTTTCCTCGGTGAGGCTACGTAGTGGAGGCTTGTGTATTTTGAATATCCCGTTGACGCAGCGAACGCTGGAGATTCGGCTGTAGTCCACAAAATCGTTCATGTTTGAAGTTTTATTTGGATCGTAGAAGACCGTGACAGGGTTGCGATGGGGTCAAAGGGCGGGAGGTCCTTTTTTTCAGAGACGCTACCGTGCTTGTAGTCGGGAACCTCGGATTCGAAGACCTTGTTTAAATATCTCCTCCATGGATATATCTAAGAAAGAATAAGTCATTCCTTCCATTACTCTTTGTACATTTCGCATAATTACATAACAACTTTATAAGGATCGTTGTCCATAAAAGAAGTTATTTTAAGTAGAGACATTTTTCTTGTCATATAAATTCCAATAAATATTCGTCAAAGAGCGGTTTCTTAAATATATAAGAGTAATGCCATTTATATTATTTTCATTTAAGCTTTAAAACTAACCTTGTACGAAGCACTTAACTCATTAAATCCACTTAAGGTTCTTTAAAGAGAGGATGATACTCATTATATGAAGTAATTATTGATGATGTATTAGTAAAAGGGTGCTGAAGTGATGGGGAAATATTCCCAGTTTTATTAATAATGACTTCAAAGTTTTTATGTTTGTCCAATATAAAAACATACTTAAATTTATAATTAGTGTTTATGTTCATATTAAAGTGTGTGCTTATATAAGGAGAAAGAGTTAAATGTGTTGAATCATTTAGAAAGCAATTGTAATCAAAAGGACAAGAGAAAAAAAAAATCAAAATTAAATTAGTTCAGTTTATTGATGGATATTTTTTTAATAAAGGCATAACCTATTGCTTTTAGATCCAACTATATATAGATCCCTAGACAAGTAGTCCCATCTGTTTAGAGCTTCATATAACGTGCTTATAGTAGTTTCAGAGGAAGACATATTTTGTAGTATGATTCTCTCAACTTAAATTTTAAAAATCACTCCTTTTTGACGAGTAAATATATATATTAAAATCAGTCAAAAACAATGATCATGAAGAATAATAATAATATTAAATGGATATTATAATGAACCGTAGAGATATAAAGACATAGAGAGCTTATTGGATTCTTCAGAGGCATACGTCATTTGTCCAATATAAACAAATCCTTCTATCTCTATTATCAACTTACGATGACGTAGATCAAATTACTTTGTTTATATTGGACAAGGGCGACAGCTGAACAATATGTATCTGCTATTGAAGGGAATAAGCTCTCTATATCTTTATATCTCTATCTTATTAACATGTTATAACATAATATTAACTGATACAAGCACAAGAATGAAAAAACTCACTCAATCCACTGAAAATCCTATTTCAGCTCCAACAGACACCAAGTTCTGACTACATTTATTATAGATATTATCGACCTTCCATTGATATAAGTTTAAGAATGATATTGTTCAAATACGTTTTGTACTTATAATGGAAAATCATACAAAAGATGTTAAATAATTTTATATAATAGTGCTAAAATAATATTGTTATGTAATACGTCAATTAATAAATAGCTTTGTATGGAATTTGTTATCATATAGGTCGTAAGAAATTCAAGAACCCTTATAAAGTAATAAGCTTAATATATTTTTTTCCTTATATTTAAAAAATATCAAATAAAGTGTTAAACATCAAAATTATCTTCATCTTTGTATGAATGAATATGAATGCTGATAAGAAATGTCATGAATTAATAGTTTATAATCAAGTTTGTCCTTATATTAGTGGACAGATATCCAGAATACTTTAATAATGAAAAGCGTAAAACAAGGCTTGTCCGAGTATAAGTAGAAAAAGATGTCTGATTTCAATGAATTAAAGTTTATAATCAGGGTTGTGGTTTGAATGGAAACGAACGCCGTTCGCGAACGCCTCAGCAGAATATAAATGAACGGGAAGTCGAACGGAGTTTTTTTGTAAGCGTTGCTCCATTCATTTATATATTTTTCAAAAGTGTGGACGTCTTTTTATATAAAAGAAGTTTAATCAATATTTCTTATGTCACTTCAGAAAAAAAGTGAGAACGTTTTTTTAAAATAAAAAGAAGTTGAAATTCCTGCGAGGGATTCTGGGATAAAATGATGGATTTTTATCAAATTTAAAATAGGAAATAATTGATTTTTTTCAACGACGGACTAACACCAAAACGAACGGACGAACGCTAAAAAATTGAACGGTCTAACGCCTGAACGTATTTTTTTCTTTGAAATCGAACGGACGAACGATAAGGTTGCGAACGCCCGCTAGCCTTATTAATAATAAAGTTTATCCAAATCTTAGTGGACGAATGTTAAGAATCCTTTCAGAATTCAAAGGGTGCTACAAAGTTTGTCTTTATATCATATGAATAGATGAATAAAATGCTAAAGATCAAATTTGTCCTTATATTAGATGAATATCATGAATAAAATGCTAAAGAATAAATTTGTCCTTATTTAGATGATATATCATGAATTAAATGCTAAAAATCAAGTTGTTCTTAAATTAGATGAAATAAAATGCTAAAAATCAAATTTGTCTTAAATAGATGAATATCATGAATAAAATGCTAAAGATCAAATTTGTCCTTATATTAGATGAATAATATCATGAATAAAATGCTAAAAATCAAGTTTCTTAAATTAGATGAATATCATGAATAAAATGCTAAAAATCAAATTTGTCCTTATATTAGATGAATATCTGAATAAAACACTAAAAATCAAGTTTGTCTTAAGGATTAATAAAGAAAAAGTGAATATTACTCTTGTTGCGATGGAGGGTCGAATCCCGCTCTTCAACTCAGCATATTCCTCAGCCAGTGCCTCCTTCATTTGATTCTTGAGCTCCCCAATGTTCTCTTGCCCGAATTTAACGGAGCGGCCTTCCTTGTTTTGAAGGAGAAGAACAGACTTCATACTATTGGGCTCTGCAGCTTCTTGTTTCAAGGCTCCTGACATGACCCGGAAGCAGTTCCTGAACGACTGAAAGCAGCTCTAGAGGAATGTATTGAATCAAAGGGGACAGACTGGGCAAAAGAGTGAAGTGGACAAGACACAGAGAAATATGTAAGAATCTAAATACTTTCTTATCTCTATAAAATAAATATATGAAAGGATCAATTAGTGATTGAATTCATCATAAATCAAAAACCTGGAATGCGGAAGCATCACATGATTCGCTTTTTAATATACATATATTAATCGAACACGGATATAAAGCTTTAAAAAGAAAGATAGGTTCTTATTGTTTCATATCTGACTAAGAATTAGATTACTTCATCAGCGTAATTCACTTCCCTTTTTCTGTATCAATGGGTACGTAAAAATATTTTTTTGGGGGGTAAATGAATGCAAGGTCACAAAATTTATTATTATTCATATATCTGTTATATAATAGTTTACAAGTACAAATTATTTTGCGTGTAAATGTGTTTCTCGTCGGTCAATAAATTGAATAAATAATGAGGGTTAGTTGCTTATTCATACACAATAATTCATGAGGACTTCATTTTAATAGCTTTGTAAAATTAAGCTAATCCATGTGTTGATAACAATAACGAGTTTATTATTAACAAATATATTTCTACTCTAAAATTAAATATTACATAAGCTTAGTGGTTGTCTTTTATCGTATTTGACACATATGCATCGGACTTTATTTACTTACTGCTGTTCAAAATTTTAAAAGTTTTTAAATTAAGAATAATAATTTCTTACAAAACAGTTAAATTAATGTTATAAAGGGTCTATTTTGTGGTTTTCGTTTCTTTTTTCACAGTTCAGATATATATATATATATATATATATATATATATATATATATATATATATATATATATATATATATATATATATATATATATATATTGTAGCGCGAAGGAGGAGGAGAAAATGACAATCAGTGATGAAGTGAAAGAGTGTGTTTATTAAGCTCTTGCCTGCTGCCTATATAGCCGCATGCAAGAGTACTCAAGATTAAGAACCTGCTGAGGTGCGAGATAAGAAGTGGTAGGTTGACCTGCTGTTAGTAAGCAGGTCAATCTGCTACAATATGTTATACAGAGTGTACCACCAAAATTTAGAAAATCGTAAATCAATTTTGCTCGACTTATACCAACTTTATTTGACCTTATATCAGGAAGCATCTGAAACAAATCTTGGAAAGAAAGGTCTTGGCAATCTTTTTTATTCAGTGTAGTTTCCTTTAGCTTCAATGACTACATCAACACGGTTGCGGAAAGCAGCACAGCTCTTCTTGATGAAGTCGGTAGACATGTTGGCCCAGGCAGCAGTGATGGATGCTTTGAGAGAGTGAACATTAGGATGGGGAGTGCTGTTAGTCTCCCTATCCAAAAAGCCCCATACAGCAAAGTCCAGGAGATTGAGATCTGGGTTTGAGGGTGGCCAATAGTTTTCAGGCCTGAAATCGGCAAAATTCCTTGAGCAGAAGTCCTGGGCCAACTTTGATGCGTGGGAGGAAGCTCCATCCTGAGTCCACTCATAGTTGCCACTTGGGTAATTTACTTTCAACCAGTGCAAAACATGGTATATCAGGACTTTCACGTAGACATGGCGATTAATTTTCTCTCCGACCCGAAAATAGTACGGATGCATGGTATTCCTGTAATATGCCACGACTCCTAGAACCATCACTTGGGCTGGGTGTTTGATTCTGTAGACTCCCTTGACCTCATCTACTGACTCAACAAGGTATCGATCGTTTCTTCGATTGTAGACCTGGTTCACTGTAAAATCTTCTTGTCTGAGAAAATTATCATAGTGGACTTCTTCTTGTGAAAGGTTGAGCGAATTTTGGTGCACCTTTCGAGCCTCTTGTCCTTCATTGCTTCTTTCAAAAGATGCCTGGGCCTCCTGACATAAGATTTTAGGCTCAAGTCATCTTTCAAAGCCCTTGACATGGTAGAAGTACCCACATCCATGGTCCGAGCCAGTCTCCGGATTGATTTTGAGTGATTCTCCTATACCGCCTCCTTAACCTTTCTCAGAAAGTCCTAAGTCATCTTCTTATTTGCTCCTCCACTGCTTGGAGTCCTACCAGTATATTTGCAATCTCTTAGAGCCTTTGAAACATTGTAAACTGTAGCCAGAAATTTGTCCACTTTGGCCTTAAGGAGCTCAGAGATCCTCTCACGATTCTTCTCCTCATGACTCATGGTGAGGAGTGATTAAAAACAATGTTTACTAGCAATTGTTCAAAATGGCTGGTACAACAGGAAATTTTAATGTAAAAAAACAGTAAAGCTAGTCCCAAGGTAGCCAGAGACAATTAAACTAAATTCTAAATTTTGCTGGTACACTCTGTATATATATATATATTATATATACATTTTAGCTTAAAATTCTAGCATCGATGCTGAACAAACATATATAAAAAAACTGTTAAGAACCAATTGTCCACATAAAAGCAAGCATAGTAAAGACGTTTCCTAAAATCATCTGGTGATTACTTGAAAAGAATGTGAGATTCCGGGATAGTACATTATAACTTACATGTAGTCAATCTCCGGGCAATTAAACTTTTAGCTCCGAAGAGGGCACAATTGATAGCTTTCACTCTTGTGGAGAGATCCTGCTTTCCAAGACCAAAGGGTACTCTTGCTTTACAGTATTTAGATGCCTCTTATATTTATAGAGCAATAAACTTTTTTTTAGATACTAGTCATAGTCCACAAAGGCATGCGTATCGAGGACTTGTAAAGAACCCCACAATCTTTGGTTTCTTAGAAGGTAACTTGTAGATGACTTTTTAAAGATCGTTTAGGCTTAAACTTAAGTACATATGTTAATTTTCTTCCATAAGAGCAGTCGGATTTGAAGAATAATAGTACTTTGTAAAGAAAGCCTTATTTGATGGTTTATCCTTCATTAAATGACGGTTATTAATTATGCCGCCTTTACTTCAATTATGTGATTTGAGTCTTTGTCTTGAACTAAGGCGCCTACACAAAGAACATTGAACTTCCGATTGCTCCAATATTAATAAAAATGGGACACTGTATTTCCTACATACAAGATTTATATAAAAAAGACTGGCCAGATGAGAAAGCAGAATCCAAGGAGTAGCTCTGATAACGTCATTAAAGGAAAAATCTCTGAGAGTGGAAAAGCTATCATTCTATACGGATGTTAACTTGGATATCGGGGAAAACTATGTAAGTTGGTATAAAGTACAATTGTAAAAACCATGATCTATTATTGCTTACAACAAGGGAAATATTGAAGCTATCGCGGATGAGCTGTTCATAACAAAAATGAGGGATGAAAACAACGAAGAAATTTCATAGACTTACTATAGCCAAGCCTATTAACACAGAGGCTTTATTTTAACCCATTAATCCTAAGGAAACCAAATATTAACTATTTGAACATTTATAAGTGATGTTCAATATCCAGTTTTGATCCTCTTGGCATGAAAACAAGATCTTCAAGTCTTTATTTTTTTGTATACCCTTATACAGTACTTTTAGTGACATTGATCGTTCTTTAAATGATTTTATGACTGAGAGTCTTTGTATGTAGTAGAATATTATATAATTAACATGTTCTGCATAACAAACTAGAGGCATATTACACTCAGAGAGTGCAAAACTCCGCCGTCACGGGGTCCTTATGAGCCTTCCGAGGCGGATTTTCACGACTGGGGCGGCCTAGAGGGACGGTTCCTCGACGGCACTCGATTTTACAGCACAGCGACATCTATTGGCAGAGTAGGCTAACTTTGAAATATTTATTAGTATTAGCTCGTTTTGCATCTTAATCTGCACTCAGAGATGCCAAATTTAATCACTTGTTACTTTTGACATTTCCAACAACTCCACCGTTTCATCCGAATCGTTCCGTACTTTTTGAGTTATCCTGCTGAAAAACCAATAAACCATCACAGTGAAAACAATACCTCCTTCGGCGGAGGTAAAAATATCGAGATTATTTTACTTTTAAAATATTATACTTCATAGTTTTGGCTTTTTTTACATAATATAGATTATGCCTTATTGTAGTCATAGATGCCTTATACGTTGTTGAATGCAAAGGTATAGCTAAGTTGTTAATTATAAATGACATTAATACATAAATATAGTCGTTGTTTATTTTTAAATAATATAAAATATGTGGACACAGATCCTTAAATAAAATACTATATAATTCATTTTAACATAATATGTTTTATATTATATTATTTAATCAAGGAAAAGATAGTTTCTATTTGTATGTAACTAAATAAAGACCTTGCATCAAGTTCCGCATCAAGGCTCAATATAATCAAAACTATCACACTAATGTATATTAATGAAGTAGATCTAAAGGCTCTCTTAGATCTTTAAAAATACACTTCTAAAGCCTTTTAAATATTTATTTTCCGTCAGAATACAAATCAAAAAATATAAAATAATTCACTCATGAGCTCTTTGTATATGCATCCTTCGAAGCCACTCACTCTGAAGCTCAAAACCGCAGTGACCACAGGGAGAACCCTCTTCCTACGGGCTCCAATCCCATGCCGAATGACTTATGATCCAAAAGCACCCTCCGATTAAGAGACACAAATCCACACAGCTACAATTGAATAGTCTCCTATGCGTATGAACGGATTTAATATGTCGATGCTTAAGAGACGAGGCGTGAACGTAGATGGACAGTGTGGACACTCAAGGGGATAACCTCCTTTGGAATGACACCGGCGTAAATGTCCATGAAGCTGTGAATAAAGAATAAAGCCAGCTCCACATACGTGACAATCATGGGTTTTCCGCATTTTAAAACGCGGCATTATGTTTGAACTTATAGCCCTTGGCACAAGCGGGCAAACTTCCTCCTTGGATGGACCATGGACCCGCTCTAGGTGTCGAATCAAATAACGCCTCGCACCAAAGTCCTTAAGGCAGACCGGACACTTTAAACGAGGTCGATGGACCTCTTGAGTATGCGGGGTCATGGCTGATCTGCCAAAAAATGTCTTTGAGCATAGACTACATGAATAGGGTCGGTGATGATTGATCTGATGGAGTCTTAGGGAACTCTGTGAGTCCTTTTTGAGGCCGCAGGCCTCACACATAAAGGATGAGGGGCTCTCATGAGTGGCTAGGTGAAGGCGGAGAGCATGAGTGGATTTGAATAGCTCTCCGCAATGGAATGGACAAATAAAACGTCCTAGACGGGGAATAAATCCGCTTGAGTCCACGGAAGTTGATAACCCCGTTCGTAAAAGGACTTGGCTCTCACTTTATGACTGAGCTTAGGCGATAGAAGGCTCGGTCGTATACCTAAAGAGTCCTTAAACACCTTGAAACCTCAATTTCTCCATTTTTGAAGCATAGTTTATCATACAATTCCTTAATAAATTTCTTAAGGCAATGCTGGAGACTTCCTTTGGGAGGCTGGATATATATAGGACCCTTCTGACATCCAGTAAACGTATTTGAAGGAATGGACTTAGAGCTCTAGAACGAAGGAATGGCAGGGAATGTATCGGGTCTTTGGGGACTCGGAGTGATCACAGAGTATGACGTCGCAGAGGCTTGAGGATGTTTTGAACTGATGTGTATGCCTGGAGGAGATTGTGGATAAAAATGGGTCCCCGGGCTCATTTTATGCTTTGTCAGGCATTTAAAGGGTATTGTTGTTGTGAAGTAATATTATGAAGGTATTATTGATGAGGGGTTGCGTGATCACAGGAAGATGTTTTTAAATGCTATGGACTTAAAATGGTTCAGAATGAATATTTCTTGGAACAAATATTGAATCCATTAGTATATAATTGCCTTCTCTCGACCAAAAGATGATAACTTGCCAACAAATTTTTCCTTGCAACAAATCACAATCCTTCAGTATATATTCATTTTCCTCAGTCCAGAGGGACAAGGCTTTATTCAAAATATTTTCAACTGATATCATATCTCATGAAAGGATTAAAAACCTATCAGATCTAAATAAATGTGTGAGAGAAAATTATTTACAATGAGTATATATATATAATTAATAACTTATAACTAATACGTTAAAAATATTAATATTGATTTATATATGTATAATGTACTGATTATTGACTTTTAAATCGATCTGTTATAATATTATATATAAATTTATATGAACAAAATTGTCACTTATATTGGTTTTGCTATCAATATTATATAAAATATTAATAATAAAAATAAAACTGAGTTTTTTAATAAGCTGGAATTGCCTACTAGAATAAAGGTATGGAATTCAATTATACTTCCAACTGTGATTAACCTTCTAAGGATAACACCTTATGACGCCAAGTTAACAGAAACTGTTGGGGAGATATGCTCCTCTTTCGTATTAAAAAACGGAACACCAGCATTGATTACCTGGAGAGAATTATATGTCCAAAAAGGTACGGAGGACTAGGCCTTTTACCTATAAAAGATTTTTGGAAGACTATCTTGTTCTCCTGGTTTAAGAGATTAGTAAAGGAAGACTCTTCATGGATGAGGACAGTATGAAAAAACTCGAGAACAATGCAAATTTTGAGTATATAAATGGAAAGGAAATGGACCCATGAAAGTAATCGGGTCAATGAAATCCATAAATTCTTTCTGGTCTAGCGTCGCAACAATAGCGGAGTTATATCAAATAAAGTTCTTAAAGAAATTGTTTGGCAAGAACCTACAAAATACAATAGTCGTCTGGATTTTTTAGCAGGTACCACATTAAAGAAAAAAATTACTTTTATCGGGGAAATATTTGATTTTAATGGCGATATGACTCTAATCGAAGCACTTGAAAAGCGTAGGATCTTAAAACACATAACATTAAAGGAACGGCCAATTGGACCACATGACAGTTTTTTTAACTTAATCAATTTTATGAAAACAAACACATACGTTTTATAATACTTCCAAACGAAATAAAAAACAAGTATTTAACACAAATTGAGAGACATAGGGATAGAGTTGGCGAAACCGCTCCCATCGGGTCAATAATTAAAGCAATAGAAAACCCTTTGTTGATCCTTCCTTATATTGGTTTCGGTACAAGATAATAACAAATACTTTAACCACAAGTTATACCCACGGTAAACTGGTGAATTATGGGAGTTGTTTCTTCTGCAAGAAATACAAAGAGACTGCTTATCACTTTTTAGCCGAGTGTGAAGCGATCAGAGATGTCCGGGAAAAAGTTGCGTTAAAGGTTTATATTGATTTTAATATTGTCTTAACAAAAAATCATTTCTCCTTTATTTATTTAGGTCCTTTTAAAGAGAAAATAAATTATCTTTTAGCTAAAGTTTTCATTATTCTTTACAAATTCAGAAGTACCCAAACAACTATTCCTAAAAAATTTATAACAAATTTAGATGAATTTTTTTAAACGCCTCGTTCATTATCAATTTATTCATAGTGTAAACTTTTATCTTACGATCACTTACACCCCCCCCCCCCTCCCAGGAGATCAATCATTTGTCCTTTTTGTGTGTTTTTATGTTTTTTATGTTTTTCTTATTGATTTATTTCATGTGATATTGTTTTTGTGTACACGTAAAAGATAAAATAAAGTCATGTTGTACTAACGTACAAAAAAAAAAATAATAATAATAAATATACATCATAGTTAACATATATCGAAGATAATGTTTTTTTAACTTTAAACTGGACGTCCTGAAAATATGATATCATACAAATATTTCATATTAATATACTTATGTGAAAAACCCTCCTTTATAATCTGTCTAATATTAATAAACCTCCAATAAATAATTACAAAAATGATATTGATAATAAAATTTAGACAACTACTCTTCAAAATATATGGGTTAGTTATTTGTATGGTTCAAATCAGTGGTGCCTGAGATCAGTTTTTAAAAACTAGGATTGGTTTCTTATATTCATAGTAAAAACAACGATTCCTTCACAAGACTTTTGCCTCATATTTTAACAGAAGTTGTTTATTCCTTCCATTGAGCATTTATTCTGTTAATCCAACTATGCAATCCGTTCACTTACACTTCTTTTAACTTTAAAGTAGAAAAAAGAGAAAGTTTTACTTTCTTCCTTGTATAAAACTACTTTCCATTTGAAATCATGGAAGTCTCACACTGCATTTATTCCAATACTTGTTTCTTATAAAACAACTGTAGATCTTCTATGAAGTCTAAGAACGAGTTAAATCCCAATCCACAAGTCTATTAATGACTTTCATTTCAAAACTTAAAATATTTATTGTTTTTTTTAAATCTTAAACTCACTAAATGTATAGTGACTAATAAGCCTTCTAAAAAAGTGAGCATGATAAAAAAGGTCTCTTCTGACAAAAGATACATTTTTATGAAATAAAATATATATAACCAAATATTAATATTTTTAACGTATTAATTATAAGTTATTAATTATATATACATATATACTCATTGTAAATAACTTTCTCTCACACATTTATTTAGATCTGATAGGTTTTTAATCCTTTAATGAGATATGATATCAGTGAAAATATTTTGAATAAAGCCTTGTCCCTCTGGACTGAGGAAAATGAAATATACTGAAGGATTGTGAATATATTTCATAAAAATGTATCTTTTGTCAGAAGTGGACCTTTTTGTATATTATATTAGTTATGATTAAATCATTGAATACTTACTTTATGAACAAATATGTCTTATCATGCTCACTTTTTTAGGCTTATTAGTCACTATACATTTAGTGAGTTTAAGATATAAAAAAAACAATAAATATTTTAAGTTTTGAAATGAAAGTCATTAATAGACTTGTGGATTGGGATTTACTCGTTCTTAGACTTCATAGAAGATCTACAGTTGTTTTATAAGAAACAAGTATTGGAATAAATGCAGTGTGAGACTTCCATGATTTCAAATGGAAAGTAGTTTTTATACAAGGAAGAAAGTAAAACTTTTCTCTTTTTTCCTACTTTATAAAGTTAAAAGAAGTGTAAGTGAACGGATTGCATAGTTGGATTAACAGAATAAATGCTCAATGGAAGGAATAAACAACTTCTGTTAAAATATGAGGCAAAAGTCTTGTGAAGGAATCGTTGTTTTTACTATGAATATTAAGAAACCAATCCTAGTTTTAAAAACTGATCTCAGGCACCACTGATTTGAACCATACAAATAACTAACCCATATATTTTGAAGAGTAGTTGTCTAAATTTTATTATCAATATCATTTTTTGTAATTATTTATTGGAGGTTTATTAATATTAGACAGATTATAAAGGAGGTTTTTCACATAAGTATATTAATAAGAGATATTTAGGACATATCATCGTCGGAGTCGGATAGATCCTCAATGGCCTGCTTGGCGAACTTCTCAGCCTCTTCATGGACATCCTTGGGAACCCTCTTGATCCGCCCCCCTGTGCCCTCAGAGACCCAGCTCAGCTCCAGCTCAAAGAGCTTATCCTTGACCTCGTCATGGACCACATAAATGATTTTAGCGGCCTCCTTCACGAGATCCTTACAGAGCATGTTGCGAAAGGGGATTTTCTCAATCTCCGTCTTGGCGGACTCCTTGGCTTTACCTGCGGCGACGCCAAAGTAACCGTAGGAAACACCCGATGGGTCGATGGAGTACAACTGTGGCCCGGAAACGGCGTCCCAGGAGCCAAGCATCACATTGGCACCAAATGGTCGCGTGGCCGAAAACAGCGTGTAGGCATGCATGTAGTCACCAAGGCGCTCTGTCAAATACTTCAACGGCACACTGCGGCCATACTGCGATAAGAATTCATCTGCCTCCCGCCCGGCGTAGTCCGCCAGGGACCGACAGTCCGAGTAGAGACCCGTCACGGCGCAGCCAATATTCCGATTCACGTCAAAGAGCCGAGGATTTGAGCTGGGCTCATACAGCTTGGACTTGATGATCTTCTCTGCCGCAAAAACCACTCCGTCCTTACCACGCAGGCCGATGGCCGTTCCTGCAGAGCCTACAGCCTTGTTGGCGTACTCCACTTGGAATACCCTCCCGTCAGGACTGAACTGAGAGGTGTAGAGATCATAACCGGTGCCCATGGACGTCATGTTGTCGAATCCTTCCTGGAGTTTTCCTTTGAATGAGTGCTATTAATTCCAAGATGACTCGGTAAAAAATATAGTTGACGGTCTAGGTTCCTATATTCCTCACACGGGGCGCCTTCATTTATGTGACGTCAGAGTTTACCTCACGAATGTAAACAAAAAGAAGAGGGGGAGACTGATTGTTATTATTTGGATGTTCACGTGGATTTGTTTTTAGTTGGGTTTTGTGTGTGAATTGCGACGAAGATAGATCATCGGTGGGATGACGTATAAGCGGAAGAAGTACCATTTCGGGGATACCCATTTGAAGAAGAAATGGAGGACGAAGCGACGAACTCGGGATATGGATCAGGTAATACTATGGCTTATGTGTGTATTATTAGCGTTTATAGATACTCTTAAAGTATGAACGGGTAAAATGATGAAAAATATAGGCACGCTTCGAAAAGTATTTTCATTTTCCTCAATCGCTTACACAAGGTGGTAGCTATTTGAGTTGGCTCTGTAAAGGGATTACCCTTTTTCTTAGTCACTATGTGTTTTGACGCTAATTATTTATAGTTCGGTTCTTAGTTGGTCACAATATGTTTTCTATGAGCTACAAGTTGTAATAATTCCTTAAAATAAGATAGAGCAAATGGAAGTATCCAAGAAATACACACGTTTAACTACGATACTTATATAATATAATGAGATTAATACAGTAGGCTGGATGAATATCTATTATTTGTATTATACAGAGCCAACTATTTGTCAGGGTGTACGACTTGTAAATTTCTACTTTCAGTGAAGTTATTGCATTTGTTGCGGTTCCACAGTTTAATAAAACTTTTGAGGAAAATATAATCCTTAACATAAGTAGCCCAAGCAATTAAAGAATATGGTTTTTGTTGTATAAATAGATACAACATGATTTAATTCCATTCCCACATCTTCACAAAATAACAATTACTTTACAAAACAATAACGTTGTAATAATATAAAAAACACACGGGATTGATCTCTAGAGGGAAATTGAACCTTAAACTAAAGTTAGTGCTTCAAACACCTACTTTCAGTGAAATGCATTTAAATGTTTGTTTTATATGATAGGTTTTTTTTACTTGCAAATGTACGTCTTGTTTTAAAACATTCGAAAACTCTGGGGAAGTTATAGTTTTAAATTTGTTTCAATAAAATTAATTTTTTATATTAAGATATTTATCTTCGTTTGATTTGGACCTTCATTGAATTGTTCTTTTGATAAAATATGCATTTTAATTATTGTAATATCTAAGGATGATTGGGTACTCAATCGAAAAATGCCCTGTCTCCATCGATTCCCTTGCAAAAAAGTAAATAATTTCAAACTAGATTATTCGGAATAATTTCCTTAGGTCAATGTATTTGTTATCACTCAGTACATAAACCAATAAATATGTTAGGATAGTTTTCAGGAAACGACCGGGACACTTTTTTTCGCCGGGAGCCGGGCCGGGACTTTAATATATTCGTTCGTTTGTCATTCTGAAATTACGTTTTTTTTTAGAAAATAATTTTTCCTATCAAAAAGTACGACATACTTTTTTATTTTTTAATATTTTTGCAATAACATACAACAATTTTTCGCGAACGTCAACGTCGTCTTAGTTAGAGGGTGCTATGATCGATGTGTCCCGGTATCTGGTGATTTTTAGACACCGGGCCGGGTACCCGGTCGTTTCCTGATAATTTTAATATTCTTGCAATTGTTTCTTTTAATCCGTAACGCACTTCTTTTAAATTTATATTAAATAATAGATTTAACATTCCCTCTTTATCTTCTCAGATCGACCAAGACCTCCAGCCCGAAAAGGTGGACACCCTCCTCGCTCAGAAGGTCGACTACGAGAAGCCTGGGCTAGCCCAGTTCTACTGTGTCCACTGCGCCAAGCACTTTATCGACTCCCATGCCTTTGATTGCCACATCAAGTCCAAGCCTCACAAGCGACGACTTCATGCCCTTAAAACAGAGCCTTACACCATTGAGGAATCCCTTCGGGCCGCCGGAATGGGATCCTATGTTCCACCCAAGAAGAGGAAAATGGAAACCCTTATACCCGAGGCAGTCAAGGAAGGCTTGAAGGACGTCATTGATATTAAGAAAAAGGCAAAACTCTCCACAGATGGAGACGGGGATGAAAAAATGAAATATTATATTAGATACTAAATATATGTTGTTTTCATATTAATATTATGAATTAATCCAAGTAATATAATACATGTATATAAAGTACATATTCAGATTATTTAAGATTTTTATTTGTAAATTAGGGGCGAAAAAAAATGGTGGCCTTTATTTCTTGAAATCTGCTGCCCCCAAGTTTTTGTTCACTCCATTTGTAGTCTCTTTGGTTACAATGTCATAACGACAAATAGTGGGGACATATTCAAGACCACGCCAACTTAAGGAAGTATATCCTTTACGTTTTGTCGGTTTAAATAACAGATGACTTATTCCAATTGTCATCAGACTCTGCAATTTCAGAGATCTTCTCCATATTTTAACTCCGGTTGTTAGACAACAAAAAAAAACTGTTGTAAAAGTTCAAAATTGATCCCATTAGAATGGACACCATAAAAATATATTTAAAACAATTGCTAAAGCCTTAGAATTGTCTTAATTTGACAAAATATTTTCTTACATTATGAATGTCACAAGCAGGTTCTTTGTATATAGACAAATGGAATTGAATCCTTGCATAGAAAATGAATGTGGTTAAAAAGTTATCTGATGAAATGATGTGGAGCTTTTATGTCTTCTATATGGAATGTTTTGATGTGTGTTAGAGCCTTAATTTAATCACAATCTACTATTGAACATATGTGAAAAATGCCAATCAAGAGAAGTTCTTAGTATTATTTAATTTGAGTAACATTTTATATTTCTTCTCATTATTAAAGTTATTCTTATTTGAAACGAAGAAACATGAAAGTACCTCCAAAATGATAAAAAGGGGAGATTGTTATTCAAATTACAACCAAAGCAAAACTTGCGCATTCAATCAGAAAATATGAGTAAGAAGAATTCTTTTTATGCATTGAATAACTTCCATGCTAAATGGTAGTTCTCGCAAACTTATAATTAAGCATTATTTTTAAGAGATCAACCCTTATTTCCTGGGTACGTTTTATCATCATCAGCAAGGCTCTGTGAATCGTTTATAAAAATAAGGCTACGGCGAGTATTCATTTTTGCATTGAGTGTGGGGAGTTAGTAATACTAATGGGTTATATTTAAAATGTTTATTAAATGAGTTTGTAACTAGAGATCCATGAGAAAAAACACTTGGTGCTCTATAGGATGTAATCATATGAGTGCTTAAGTAACGTATGGTAGCGCTAATATCGGGGTATTTATTCGCTCTCCGTTGGCAGGAGGAAGACAGCGAGATAAAGAACTAATGAGAGAGTGATACTTCATATATCAAATCTATTTTTTCTAGAATGTTAAATTACTCTCCAGCGCTACAATATGTTCGGAAATTGATTCCGTCCTATGTCTTTTCTCAGCACTATTTGGAATAGTAGTCCTAGCTTCGCAACGCCAAAACCATGAGGGAAGCCTATGTAGTTGCCAGTCTTTGGAAAATGTGCCCCTATATAGACAATAGTGTTTTTTTTAAATATTTTATTTATTTTTGTTTTAAATTAAGGGTTTTTTTTTCTTCGAAGAAACCTTTTGTTTTTAATTATATATTTATATTTTAGTATTTGTTCGATTTATATAGTTTTATATATATATTTATACATTGTATAACTTTTTAAAAAAAATTCCTGACATCCCTGACTACCAAAGTGCTAGGATGTTTCTTGGGGAAATAAAGACGATTACACACTATCATACGTCCTTAGCTCTGAGTAGATGCTCATTCCTTAACAGCCAAGAATGAAACGTTGGCTCATTTCATAATGCCAACTTCTATTTCATTCCCTCTCCTTTTTTTCTTTCAACCAATAGCATTTGAGAACGGTGTACCAGTGTGACATTCTTACTCACCACATATGAGTGTTTTTTTTATTTAATCCAAAAGCGGCAGGAAATTTCATCATGACCATTTGAGTCATCCTAACAATAGCCTTATGGATTGCTATATCGACAAATAAAGCTCAATATGTGTTGAGGACTTTGACCTTATTTAGATTTTAGAGTGTATGTACGCAATACTTTACTAATAAATAAAGGAAATACTTGGACTACGGCTGATTTACAAGTATCTACCTTGCAGAGGAAATTATTAGGGAAGTTGCATAGGATTAATCTTTGACACATTTTTACTTTATAACCTTGCTTACATGAAGTACCTTTGATTTTTAATAGATTGTTATTGTTTTATAGCGACGTATCTTCGAGTAAAATCATCTTTTTATCAATCCTTACACATATTATGCTATTACATGGGCATACCGGGGAAAACATTGTATAATTAAATACGCTATTAACCCCATCATTACATTTTCAGCCTCTCTAAAAAACCAATATTATTGGAAATTATATAAACTTATAAGACAAAACCAATTTACTCTTCACATTAAAGTACCTCCTCTTCAATCAATAGATTATGGAATTATCGTGCGTTGGATCTATATTTTGGAGGGAGTTAACTGATAGATTGGCTATTTTGTTGAATATATAAAATCTACCATTTAATAAAACGTTTAAGAGTGAACACATATTTTGCCTATCAATAGGTAACTCTTATCAAGTTATAGAGTATAAGCTGTATGCATTTATTTGGCGAGCGTCATGTATTTCCGATCTTCCATGTACCAGTTGTTAATATATCGAAAACAGAGCCTGAACAACATGACTTATTAGGAGTGTAGTTATCCTACACCTCTTAACATTCTCTTGCTGCGACAATAGTTCACATTCATCAATTTTATTCCTGCACGTCATACCATTTATATATATATATATATATACATCCTATAAAAATATATATCCTTGTTCTACATATCTATTGATGCGTAAAATTACTCTTAATCAAAAGGATTTACTCGAAAGAAGTGGAAAGGTTTATTTCGTATTGTATTGCAAACTTAATCTACTCATAGTTATGTAGTGATCATGAGACGCTCTTCTAAAATAAAAATCATTGGAACTAAGAGATTTATACGAAATAATAGATGAATTTATTTATATATATCTAATCAGTCGTTAAAACTGAATAAATATTTTAAGGATCACATGCTATTAAGCATGGTGTGCTCATTTTGGCTAAAAGAAGGAAGAGGAACTCCTTTAATGAATTGTAATTATTCACTATGACACATAAACAACTTTAAACCTGGATTGGTTTCCTCTTTCGTTTCCTGGGGGTTAATAGAAAACAATAACATACTATTTAGGGATGGGCTTCGATGCACTGGATTCCATCTTGGATTAAAGACTCGAACTCAATACGTAGTGCTCTGAGATCCGATCCTACAGCAAAGTAACAAAAAAACATATCTTACAGTGAGGTGCTGAATAGGAAACCAATTTGAGCATATTTAAGAATCCCTGAAATCTGCTTTAGATTTAGAGATATTTACTCAAATCATTTTAAACTGACATTCTTTTGGAATAAATAAAAAGTGCGTCTCAGTAAAAAAAAATGACTATAAAATGGTTTATCGCAATGCCTGCAAAACAGTTAGGATATTATCGAACCGCTAAGCCCATTCAATTTCAAAACTGTGTACTTCGTAAGGTGGCATATCCCTCAATTATGTATTTGAGTATTTGTTACTGTTAACTAAAATCATCCTTTAGTCCCAAGTTTGATGATATTCCATTTTGAATAACGGTCCAAGGATTTGATCCTAGAGAACCAACATCAGTCTTCAATACTTTTAATTAGTGGAATATTGGAAGATCTCTTGCTAACTTAGTCCCATACACCAATCATGAGAAATATATAGTTACCATAAGTTGAAAAAATAATATACAAATAGAAAGTTGTGAAAAAAGTATGTATATATTTTTTTGGAAATAATTAAACTTTATTAGGGTTCCATTGTGCACACTTAATGAAAGGATTATATAAATAGTGTTGTTGATTTGGTTAGTCCAAGGGATTCAAGGAAACTATGACTGTTAAACATGAACACATCTAATATATATGTATACATCTCTTTAAAAAAGAATATGATTCTCGCTTAAAATATTGTAGTAGATAATATGACTTTTCATGGTAGGCTGAGCATATTGCAGTCATCAAAAGCGCCCTGCATGCGTTTGTATGCCTCTTCCATTTTCTCAATGGCTTCATGAAGCTCCCCCTCCACGGTTTCTCGACTATGATTCGCCCCAATGATCTCAAAGAGCCCTTTGCGGTTAGGCAGCATCTTCATGGCGAGGAGTGCGGCCTTTTGCATGACCCAGGGTGATACTTGCCAGGGTGGCGTTGTAGGCCTCCTGCGAGACGGGGGCGCAGGGGACGTCGTCGCTTTCCAGGGTCACAACGGCCTTGAGGAAAGCGATGATGTACTCCAGAGCTCGGTGGAGGCGAAGGAGGTGCGAAGTGGTCCGCTCTTGCTTCCCTTGGGAGGGCATTCGTGTGCGATAGAGGAGTAAAGGCTCTTGTACTCTTCGGGGAGAGACTCCATGGCAGTGTGGAGGACATCCATCTTGGCCTTCACGTCGGAGGCTACCCATGAAAAGATTGTGCCTGTAATTATAAGAACATGATTTACTTACAAGTATAGCGACAATATTAAAATTAAAAGATACATGGATATATAATATGACATTTATGACACGTCTATTATCAGTTTATTTATAATGCATATATTTCTCAACTCAAATTAAACATAAATAATAATAATGCTGACTATATTCTTAAACTAATAGCTATATAGCGACAACAATTCGTATTTAATGGCATTTATTTATATATAACTATATATATCAACTTAATTTCCATTTAAAATTCATTTTTGTGTCCAGTTGATTGGAGGACGTATCCATTTGGATAATAATAGCATAATCAAATGAGTCTTGTATTATGACAAATGAATTAAATTAATGTATACTATTTTTCATCAAATCTATGCTATACACAGTTGAGAAAACAATTTTACTCCCAAGGTCGTCAAAATAAAGATATTAAATAAGTGTGGACATTAAATTAATTTAAATGACATATTTTATTGAGAGGGTAACTATATAATTGTCAAACGCCTTTGAAATACATAGTTGCTCTATCATACAAATATGACATAATTGATATGAAGTTAGTGAATATTATTTTAAGGAATATCCCTATTGACAAATAAAAATATACTTTGAAATTTAAACATGATCTATACTAATGAAATAATATTCCGTTCGTTTCTTCGTTCACTTCTTTGACTCCCCTAAACGATTCATTTGAACTTGAGGAAATATTCAGTATATAATTTTAAGGGATCAGGGAATACTTTAGTGGTAGTTGTGATAGACACCCCAAAAATTAATTATCGCCATCCTTATTTTATTCGCCAAAACGTTTTTTTACAATCTCTTAAAATTGTAACCACATTGTTTGTGGATGATTTTGAGGTGTTAATGTGTGCTTTGGACTCCGATTATTCCCATAAAATAGTTTTTTCATATATTAATTTATGCGGAAAAACTTGTTTTTTATCGATTTCTTGAATATGGCGTGCTATATTTGGACATAATTTTAACTGGAGGTCTTTGGGCTGCTACGAAATTTTTTTGAGCGGGTGGCTGTTCCCGGAAAAAAAATATACTAATCCAAACCGTTTATTAATTTTCTCGATCCTTTGTATCTCCTAAACACTTAGTTATTTCTTTGGTTAAGTTGTTATGTGACATGGAAATATCACATATCAAGAGAACATTCCCAAAAAATCCTGAGGAATAGCCGGGGAGCGTTCACACTTTATACATAAGTATATACTCGTATTATCCATATTACAGAGAGTACTTTCTTCTATTCGTTCAAGAGACGAATATCCACCGGGCCTATACGTTCATTCAACAATTCCTTACATCAAATCAATGCTCTTACCCAGGGCAATCAGAAACTTATAGAGCTCTTCATAGCCAGAGAGATAAGCCTCAGAGCCACGTCCTTTTGATTCGACTCCGAGAGGATTAAAGCGGCCTCAAAATCGATTTTGAGCTTGTTCACACTAAATTTACTCCTGTCCGCCATGTCGTATCACTAGCGAATAAGAAGAAGGAGTTTCTTTAATTTAATTTCTTCTCTTTCTGTTCCAGAAGTACACTTTATAATATTTTTATAGAATAATAATAAATACAATTTCTCAAGTATTTTATTATTAATTCACTGCTGAGGTTGTTCTTCTAATGATGATAATACTATTAATTGATTGTTGAAAAAAGGGAAGGACGAGGTTGAGATGTGAGAAGAAGAAGGAAAAAACCTCGTACGTCATCCAATAATAAAAAGATACACACACAATAGGAGGAACACACAATTAAATAACCTCTTGTGGAGTAGACAAAAGATTGACTGACTTAGAATATAGATATATAAACATGAAGTGACTCAGAAATCTTATCAGTGATTTGTACATTTCTTATAATGAATGTAGTGACGACATTCTTCTCTATTGCTAAATGTCTCTTCTAAAGAAAAATAGTATTTTTCCCTGTTTCTTATCTTAGAAGAAGACATATTTGAATATATACATTTCACTTCAATGTGCTAATGCTCTTTGACCCCATCTAATAATAAGGCCGCTAATGGGGTAAATATATATAAAAGGTTAAGATATATATCCTTAATATCCATCAGGGATATTATACAAATATACTAGGTTGCGTGATATTAATTTGAATAGGTCTTTTATTCGGGGTCAATGATTTATTAGCATAAGTTTATGAAGATATACATAGTTTTTTTAATATGATTCAGGAACTAAATGAAAAAAAATAATAAGAAAATCCTTATCAACAATGATTTGCAGGGATATTGAAGGAGATCCGCTTCATGTATTTTGTAATTGCTCTATTTTGAATAGATAAATATTCATCTTCTGTCAAATGCTGATAAGATTGTATCTACCATGCGTCTAAGGAAGAATATCCTTGCGCATAAGAAAAATATGAATACCAATTTTATAAGACTTTTCTATACTCCATTTTAATAGTATTTAGTAAATTTATATTATATATACTTGATTAAACATGCAATATGCCTTGTAATATAATCCAACTTATCAGTAGTCTTTAACTCTATCTAACATAGGGTATCCTTTCATTGTCATCATCAAAATAAACAAACATTTCGACAGCTGACAATACAATAACATTAATAACCAAAACAGCATCTAACTAGGATCCTTCACGTGTATTATAGTTAATAGTACACTCGAACTCTCCGAGACATGTCATCCTCCATGCTCAAAGCCGAGCTGGAAAAGGAGTTTTCAAAACTAGGACAGGAGGGATCAAAGATCCGAAAGCCTCAAAAACCCCATCACAAGCGTCTCAAAAGTCATTTAAAGCACGAAATTGGAACGGACCCGTAGGATCTAATTCTGTGAGTAATTATAAATATGCATTTTTTATTAACAAATTAATATTTAATTTATTTATTATAGTCCAAGTTATCTCGAAATTTGGAGAAACTCAAGGAATCCTCATCGACCATCGACTCCAAATCGTTGAATCTGTCTTAGAGGAGGACTCTCGACAAAAGCGAACGCAAAGTATTGACTTTGATCTTCAGAAGAAGGCGAAAAAGTCATCGGAGACCGTTTTTACAGAGGAGGACTTTGAGGCCTTTGCTCGGGATTACTTTGTGAAAAAATAGAACTATGAAACTGTTCCTTGGCTCTCTGCTGTTATTTATATATTACTCCATATGGGTCGTGGTCCTACCATTTGTGGATGAAGAAATACGAGTCAACTACCTATATTACGCCTTCCCACCTCTCATCTATGCCCTAGCCATTCCATCAGACTTGCATCCTCTATTGGCTTATTCCTATTGTCCCGTGCATATTATTTCGTTCTATTAGATCGACGCGCTAATAAACATACTTGATATTTTGTACACTCTCTATAAACAATCGTTTTTTTTGTTTTTACTTCCTTTCTAGTACTCTTTGTGTAACACCTATGGCTTTATTCCGTACACCAATCGTTGTCGTGCTGGGCGCAACGGGAGCAGGGAAGTCCAAGCTCGCCCTTGAGTTAGCCCAGCGGTTCAAGGGAGAAATTATATCCGCGGATGCCATGCAAATGTATAAAGGCCTTGATATTGCAACCAACAAGGTGAAAATCTAATTATAATAATAATGTACTTCTTCAATTTAATTTAAATTTGATTATTTTTACATAAATAAAAAGAAATAATTATTTTCTGGCTTTGATTTCATTCATGATAGGATTTTATTTGTTTTGAGGACTTGTATAATTAGATGAATAAGCTTTTTCTTCTTCAATAACTTTATTTATGTTGGGGAATTGTACACACACACACATATATATATATATATATAAACATTGTACTCAAAGATTAGATCTTTATAATTTGAATATGTCATTCAAAAAGCAATTATTTAAAAAATTCTTTATAACAAACACAAATAAATCCCTAAATAAAATGCAAAAATAAAGATAAGCTTTAGATAAATAATTCTCCTGGAAGGGGAAAGAAAAATCGAATTAATACATTTGTTCTTCAACTGTCTGTTGACTTAATTAAATGTATAAAAAATCTGGCTTGTTAGCTTAAAAATAAACCTTTATTAATCCAATTGGACCTTTAAAAGATCTTAAAAACACTAATAGCTGAAGAATTATAGGCTCTTGCGGTAAATCTGATGAACACTTCTTTAACATAGTCTTAATAATAAAAAATATCAACGGATTCATTTTGAGTTACATATCAATCCTTTATTAATAAGATATCATTGAATTTATTATGCTCTTAGAATGAATCCTCTGTCACCAAAATCGACATTAAGAACACTGATGAGGATTTTTTTTACATACATTTGGCAAATCAGACAAATTGTTCTTTAAATCATCCTATAAATATAAGTATAAATGGATTTATTGTACTTTACTTTTGAGTTGATCTACTAATACGTTTTATCATTTGTGTTTAATTAACTAATTTTTATACTAAGGACTTTCATAGGAATTGCACACATCTTTAAAAATATCCTTATTTCTCTCATCAACAAAAAATTGAAGAGTTTGAGAAGGATGAGCCTTAAATATGAATTTATAATCGAAAATGAATGTTAAAATGTATATAATATTATACTTGAACCTAATTTAAATAGTTAAGTATTATTTCTTCCATACTTAAAACTATATTTATGCGATTTTGGATTTTTTTAAAAGGCTTTTGTTGGTATTTTTCAATATGGTATCTCTCAGGATAAAAGGAATCAGAACCTTATTTTCCCTGTATTTCTTTTTCAGGTGACGGATGAGGAAATGAAATCCGTGAAGCATCACATGATCGATATGTTGGATCCCCTCAAAGAGATCGTCAAAGTGAGCGACTTTCGAAACGCTTCCCTCCCCTTATTGGAGGACATGCTAAGTAAGGATATCATTCCTTTTATTTGTGGGGGTACGAACTACTATATCGAGAGTCTTCTATGGAATATCCTTGTGGACAATGCTGGAGACTCCGAGGGGCCCTATCAAGAGGACGATGATTTCTCGATATCAACGGACGTGCTCTATGAGGAGTTGGTACGCTTAGACCCTGAGCGGTCCTCTACTCTGCATCGAAATGATCGTCGGAAGATATATCGCTCCCTTCAGATCTATCACCGACATGGGGGAAGAAGCACAGTGAGTTCCTTCGGGATCAAAGGGGATGCCCGGGCGGATCCCATGTGGGAGGACCCCTGCGCTACTCTAATGTTTGTTTTCTGTGGGTGGATACGGCCTTGAGTATCTTGGATGAGCGCTGTGATTCCAGGGTGGAAAAAATGATTCAACGCGGTCTGATTAAGGAGCTAGAGGACTTTCATAGGGAATACAATTTGAAGAGAGGCTCCAATCCGGATTACACAGTTGGGATTTTTCAGGTTTGTTGATAGCTCAAGATATTCTATATATAATTCGGCGGTTCAGAACCAAAAGGTGTCCAGTAATTTCATCGTGCATATATTCGTTGTGGATCTTTTTATAGCCGTTTTTTTTGTCGTAGGTGTTTTCCTCGATTGCTCTTTTATAGTCAGTCAATTTCCTCGTTTTCCTTTTTTTCGTGGATATTTTTGTCGCGAAGCTTTTTTATAGTGAAGTATTTTCCTCGTTCGTCTTTTTGTCGGGGACAATATAGAACTCCCAGACTGAGACTGACGGAAGCCCTCGAGATTAGATTCTACAAAACTCTGGGGCCTCCGACAGAGCAAGCATGATTAGGTTCAACATGTAAAAAAATAGCGCGGAAAATGCTTGACGACAAAAAAGCTTCGTGACTAAAATATCCCCGAGAAAAAGACGAAGGAGGAAATACTTCACAACAAAAAAGCTTCGTGACAAAAATATCCACGAAAAATGGAGAACGAGGAAATTGACTGACCATAAAAGAGCAAGAGTTAAATACCCACGACAAAAACACGGCTATAAAAAGGTTTACGACGAATTTACGCGTGATGAAATTACAGTAAACCAACCAAAAGTGAATCATCGGCCCAATTTCTATTTAGCGGAACTTGGAAGTTAATAATTTATTCCAAACCTCGGGAAACAAGTTTTTTTGAGCGATTTCGAACCTTCGAACCCTTTTTGATATTGTGGTTTCGAACCTTTAAACCATTTTCCCGATCGTGCTTCTGAACCAGTGTCCGAACTTCCGAACCGTTTATTTTGGCCCAATAATATGCAAAGGAAGTGCAATCCATTTTGATTAATTACTGTTTTGCGGTTCGGAATAAATACCTCCGGTCCAGAACTGCGATACTTTAACCCACAATTTTTGTAGTTGATTTCGCTTTAGTTTCAAAACTGCCACGCTGTGGCATTAAATCTGAATAAAATCAACCTCCTTGGCAATATTAAGCGGTTAAGAACTATCCAAACTCTCAGTTCTTGACAGTTATATTTATCTAGTCTTTTCCCTATGAAAGTAATTACTAGTTATTAAAATATTTTTATTTATAGAGCTGGGCAGCGGAACAACACAAATCAGTTTAAAACCAAGGGCTTGGAAGGCCTCCTGAGCTTAAAACTTGTTCTGATGCATTTTTTCTTAGGAAATAATCTTTCTTTAACGCAATATTAAAACACGCTTCTAAAACAATATATTGAATAAAAACCTAAATACTCTATTAAAGGAAAGAAAAAATAGGTCAAGATTAGGACATAATGTATAACGTTCCTGCAATCTAAAAGCATTTTTCAGGGATTTTTTTCTTCACATTTAACCTGCTTTGAATGGTTCGCTTTTTGAGCGAAAGCACCCAGATCTACATGATCTGTGAAGAAAATTCAAATTTAGAATAAGTTAGAATGGGTTCAATAGCGTATTTTTATGAATGTTTTTGAAACATATTTTTGAAAAATATTTATTTTTGGGTTGTATTATGACTGTTTCTCTCCATTTTCATACATACACCTGTAAAATCCCTCTTTTTTCTTTCTATATCTACACCTGTAGAGTCTTCCATTTCTCTTGTGTATACCCACAACAGTGTAGTTCTTCTCCATTATATTCAGGAATGGAAATCTGGAGCTTAACCTTGGTGCTTACAGATTGTATGACTGTTTTTGGCCGTGAAAAAGAGGGGGGGTAAAGGGAAGGATAGAAGAAAAAAGAGAGGGAGAGAGAGATAAGTTTCTCTCACTTTTTCTTTCTCCCTCTCTTTCCTCCTCTTTCTCTCCCTCTCTCTCTTTCCTTATATCCCTTTCTTTACCCCCTCTCTTTTTCACGGCCAAAACAGTCATAGAATCTGTAAGCGCCAAGGCTAAGCTCCAGATTTCCATTCCTTATTATATTATTTTATAAGTCTTAGGAAGCTCCAAAACTTCACAAAATGTTATTTCCCCTTTAATTTTTCATAGTCCATAGGTTTCAAGGAGTTCCATGACTATTTAAATCTGGAAGAAGAAGAGAAAAATACCTCCAGGGGTCAATTCGTCTTGGCCGAGGGTGTTCAGGCTCTAAAGAGCGCCACGCATCGCTATGCCCGCCGTCACTCCGATGGATTCGACAAAGGCTCCTCAATCCCCTCAACATGTCTCATTTGCCCGTGTATCGAGTCGACTCCTCGGATCCCTCCCAATGGAGGGGCTGCGTCTATGAGCCCGCAATGGAAGTTGTGGAGTCCTTCATCCAAGGTCAAACCCCCCACTTTGAGCCCGTTCCACTCATAGATATGCCAGAGTTTGATCCCGAAGATCTTAAAAAAGTCTTCTCCTGTGAGGAATGTGATATGCAGTTTAAAGTAAGTTTATTTTTTTATATTTTTTTCCAGCTCTCTACAAATGCCAAAGCAGTTTAAAGTAAGTTTATTTATGGGAATTATTTCACTATGAAGCGTGTGGCTTTTAACCATAGAGATATAAAGATATAGAGAGCTGATTCCCTTCAATAGCAGAGAAACATCGTTCAGCTGTATTCTGTGTCCAACATAAACAAAGTAGTTTATATTACGTCATCGTAAGTTGATCTTAGATATATAAATATTTGTTGTTATTGGGCAATATGACGTATTTCTCAAAAGAATCCAATAAGCTCTCTATGCTTTTATCATTATTTAATGCGCCCTCGTAACTTGTTGTTTTTGTAAAAACATTATTTTATTTATCTGTTTAGTTCGGTAGAATTGCGTTCGTGTGGATATGAATAAGCTTGATAGCGTTATTGGATTCTTCAGAGGAATACATAATATTGCCCAATATAAACAAATCTTTCTATTTCTATGACAAACTTACAATGACGTAGTACAAATTACTTTTTAATGAGATTGACCAACATTGACCTTCTCACCTCGAGCCTTCACATTGTGAGTCTAGAGGACTTCCACTGAGCCATCGTGCTCCTATAAACATCCTTCATTCCCTGTGTAAAAAATGAAGGAAAAACGATTATACAATTTTATTATCGTTTATCGTTTGTGTCATAAAAAAACCCTTATCTTTCGTCGTTGATTATTTGCAAACAACCGCAATGAGTGAAATATCAATTAGTCTAATAAAGAAGCTTTAAGTTGCCATAAAAATTTAAAATATTTAGGAGTCACTTATTTGGGAGACAAGTAATTGATTTTTTTTCATATTTAGCCATCTACTTAGGACATTTGTAACTCTATAAAAAAATAAATGAAACATCTAAAAACGTACATTTCATTTATTTCAATATCATATATTGACAACCACTCTTCCCCTCCCAAACAGCTTTGCAGGATTACATAATTCTGAACAAAGAGAGTAGAGGAAAAATCCATAGAGATATAAGGAATAGAGATTATTCAGAGAAATGCGTCATATTGCCCAATAACAACAAATATTTATATTTCTATGATAAACTTACAATGACGTAGGTCAAATTACTTTGTTTATATTGGGCACAGGCGACAGCTGAACGATGTTTCTCTGCTGTTAAAGGGAATAAGCTCTCTATATCTATTGAACAATCAGAGGCAATCTCTTACTTTACATCATATCTTTTTTGTTTTACTTAATCCCGTATTGCTTTTGCCAACTATATATATTTATATGCATGTACGTAACTTTTAATCTGAGGAATAAATAGTGGTCAGGAACATAAAAAGAGGGAACTCATCACTCTACGTGTGTATGTATATAAAGAGAAAAGTAACATGATAAAATATTTTCAAATAAATTTTATTTCACATCATATTTTATACCTACACCCGTAGGTGTAATGAGCAGGGCAATAAATCAAGTCTCGGGGCATCTAATACGTTTTAACACATTTTTGGTCTTTTTTTTTGCATATTTATCGTTTAGTAATACACACTTTGAGGAGGTTGCGACTTCTTTTATTAGAAAAAAGAGTCTACAAGAGCGACTTTTGGTGGACTTAAACCCCCTTCCGCTGTCACTTTTATCCACATAAATTTATCACATACATTTATTGAACTTCTTTTCGCCCAGACTGTATATTTTTATATTTGTTTCAACTATTTACATTTGTTTTGCTTATTTTTATGCCTATTGAGGTGATTTTTTCCGCACATTTCTGGGCAGGTACGGCAATATTTTTGTATTCCTACATGCCTTGTTATGAGTCAACCTTTGTCAATCGTATTTGTGTATATTATTTACTATACAAAAATATCCTAATATTAATCTCTAACACATCTGTTTAAGTAAGCACACACACACTACTTTAACATTATATAGATATATTCTTCTTAAATATTATTCTTTGCATCATATCTATATTACGAAACGAATGTATTGCCTATAGATACTCTGATGAACAAAGCTTTGTTAGCAGATACTAAGTGCCTCGTTCAGTAATGACTATTGGATCATTGAAATATTGTTGCATACAGTATCAATTTTTATAGATATTGCTTGTATGCCTTCATAATACATTTATTTGAATTAGGTTGTTAGATTTTCACATAAAAATATATCCATTATTATCTAACATTTTTTATTATATAATCATCTCTTATAATATAGGGAATACTTCAATATAAGGCTCATTTAGGTAGCAAGAAGCATAAAAACCGCTATCGAAAAGCCAAGGGCCCTCTCTACTCTCTCAGAATCCAAGTAAGGAGCAACGATTCCCCTCCTAAAGAAACCCAGGTCCTGGACCTTGTAAAGATCCTTAAACGAATGAGCAAGGGTCGCCTTGGAACCTCAGACGTTCATGTATTCCTTAAAAGGAAGGAGCCGCTGGACATACAAATCGCGATCCGAGAGTTCGGAGCACGGAAACATCTAAAGGAGCTCGAAAAATATAATTTAACTGGGGAACTTATACCCGTGGTCATAGAATAAATAATATTTTGTGTCAAGTCGTACATTTATTTATTTCTATATAAAACAGCTAAAAAGTCATTAAAAGTAATCATAAAAATCTATGGGCTTTTTTATAAAATAATAATCATTTATAAAATGGACAATTAGTAAAAGAGGGGGGAGGGGGGCAACAATCGTAATTGTTATAGGTAAATAATGATTTCTAAAAAATATATATAGAATAAATAAAACAATTTGTGTAAATATAATTGGGTAAAATAAAGAACACACCTAATTTGCTCATGCTTTTAGAGACCCTCAATTAATAGTTCACTGTAGTCATTCTCCAGGTGTTTGATGTGTCGCAGTACGTCTTTTTGGTGATGATGCCTAGAAGGCTTCCCTCATGGGTGACGAGGGTTTGTCGAAGCCCCAGCTTTCGGAACATGTCCACCACGGTTTCCATGGGGGTTTTGTCTGTGATGGTGGGAGGGGCAAGGTCAACGATTTTCCCAAGTTGAATGGGAGGACTCAGATGAGCGCCCAGATGAGAAGAGGCCTCATGAAATAGGGCACTGAATAGAACCAGTGTGGCCCCGCTGACGTCGTCCATGCGTGATTTGGCGTTTTGAATGGCAAGGCTGAGGTCTCGCCGATTCACAAAGCCAACAAGAAACTGTGGCTCCCTCGAGGTCATGACGGGGAATCCATTGTGCTCCGTGCTGTCTAAAATATCTTCCACCTCCTGTAGCGTCATCCCATCCTCCCTTAAGACCGAGAGGCTCCGATTGCTCTGCGGCTGCATCACATCTGCTGCCAGGGTCGTGTGCTCAAACTCTTCCTTGATGTCTAAGAAGGGATAGCCATTGAGTGCGATGTGTGCGTCATAGATACCGTTCTTTCCGAGCGCGTCCCCGACCCACTTGCTCGCCATGACAGCTGCCATGAGAGGCACAATGTAGCGGACGCCCCCTGTGAGCTCGAACATGATGACCACGAGGGAAACCGTCATACGGGTCACGCCCCCCAGCACGGCCGCTGCACCCACCATGGCGTAGAGACCCGGTGTAATACAGGACTCCCCCTGGGAGCACTCACCCTGAAGTATCCAAGGAAGGGAGTCGTGATAAAAGAAAACGATCTGCTCAATCCCAATCCCCAGAACCCGGCCGATGATGGCCCCCATGCAAAGGGAAGGAATGAAAAGCCCAGCAGGGACCTTCATGCCAAAAGTGAGGATGGTGACGAGCATTTTAAAGATAAGGGCCAGACTTAGTTTCCACATGGCGGTATAGACCCCTGGTCCGGCCTCTGCGAGGTCCACAGCCTCGGAAGAAGTCGAGTTCCTTTGTACATACTCGCAAATGCCGTCGGGGTTCGTGTCTCCGCACTGGGAAAAGAGGAGATATATAAGCTCAGAGGTGTTCATTCGCGTGTAATCGTTGGGGTAGGCACAGAGTGCAGTGGCAAGGGTCACGAGTACGACTTCGATAACAGGATACTGTCCCAGGCGGCTCTGCTTTCGGTAGCGACACCACTTGATGTTGGCCTTGATGAAAAGAGCCCCTAGGAGTCCGCCTAATATGCCCAGAAGGAGAAAGGGGATGAGTTCAAAGAATATCCATGGTTTGGAGTATTCCACGTAGAAGAGTACTGAGTGTTCGTTTCCGAAGGGGTTGATGGACTGGAGAACAAAGGCGGCTACAAGAGCGCAGAAGAAGGAACGCCATAGTGTTTTGAGGGGGAAATAGTAGCTTACTTCCTCTAGGGAGAAGAGAATGCCGCCGATAGGGGCACCAAAGGCCACAGATACCCCAGCTGCAGAGGCCGCCGAGAGAATTTCACGCTTTTTAGCTTCGTTGCGTCCATATTTAGGGAATAGATAGGCAAGTATGTTCCCTGTGCAGCATGCCATATGAACCATGGGACCTTCCTTTCCCAGGCTGAGGCCTGCGGCTACTGCCAGCATGATGGACACGCTCTTAATGAGAAAAGTCCACTTGCCGAGGTAGCCCCTTATAATGAAGCCAGATAGAATAGTTTTGATTTCCGGTATTCCGGATCCACAGGCGTATGGGGCAAACATCCGTACGAGCCGTGCTGCAAGGGCTGCAAAGAGGAGAGCCCACAGAACGTAGAATAGATAGCAGGTCACATATGCCCCAGGGCCTTCCTTTCCGAGGTCGAATACCTCCGACCATGATAGCCAGAGAGAGCAATTCCCTGCAAGGTCGACCTGCGTGTCATTGGAGGACCAGCAGCACTGCTCCTTGTTGAGGTAAAAGGCTGAGGGACAGATTCCAAACTTGAGGTCGGTGAGCCATGTGGCCCCGATGTCGATCACGCCCGCCATGACGCCAGCACAGATACCCACGAGTAAAACACAGACCCATCCGGACCAGGCGTCGTGGAAGCCCTTGAGGGCGTTGAGGAAGGATCCAGAGGCCTTCTTGACGATGTGACGGTGGCGCATTCGATCACGGGCAATGTCACGCTGCCAGTCGATCGTGTGAAAGTCGTCGTACTGACCCAGGCCGGGCAATCCGGAAAAGTCACTTTCCTCGGCCGGCTCGGAGCTCTGAGAAGGATGAGAGGCCGTTGTGCCCGCGTGGCGGATGTCCAACATGGCCTCATCGTCAATATCACGGGATCCACGTAATACAGGCTCACGATCCGACATATTCAAATATATTGACCCAAATTACTCCTTCAAGTAGTCGTAGTATGAGTAATCCTTCAAAACCCTCAATGACACATCACCTCCAAGGAAACCATCACAATTCACTCCAATCTGGTTATATTTTCGTCGTCGTTGGTAAATTAATGTTATGGTCGTAACTCTTTCTCTCTCTCTCTCTCTGTCCTTCTCTCTTTATTCACTACAAGAGGAAGAAAAAAGAGGAAATAAAACAGGGAAACCTTTTTTTCACTCGCCCTTAAATACTTCTATATCAACATTACCACAACTAATAAATTCGATGCGTTAACTAAATTATAAAGGAATATCTCCTCCGCTTGTAGCGATCTTTATAAAAATGACGTTCTAAATTAAGGTACATATTTTTTATGAGAGCGCTCAGAGTTTCTAGGAAGACGCATAATGAATACGGATGATGACTCAAATCATCTATTTTTTAACTCCCTCTACAAACAGGGAGGCTTCTATTTTACATCAGGCTCGTGATTTCGCATTCCTTAAAAATAGTTTTATGTATATTATTTTGGGAATATTTATTAAAGTGTCTTTGAAGAATTATGTCATTCTGGAGCATAAAAAATATGACCTATATATTGATGTCTCAGAGGCCCTTTTCCAGTCTGCTTCTCGGAATGTGACAGAAGAAAGGGGGGAATATGTTAATTTAGTATCTCCATAAGGGAACGGATTAACTGAAAATTCAATGACGTCACTACGGAAGTAATTAATTATCTATTATCTTTGATTCAAAGCATATAACCAAAGATAATATAACAAATACTCTTATTCTATGGATAATTTATTAAATTAACGAATTTGTTTTGCATTCTTTTAATCGAATTATTTTTTTTTACAATCTTTTTATTATCTTCATTCTTAAATAAGTCTTTTAAAGCCTAAGTTCAACTATATGGTATTATTTATTTATTTTTTTGCCTATATGGTGCGATAGAATTGTATCTGACAGGATATAAATAAGCATTATAGCATTAAAATTAGTCTATCGCACCTAGGATATAGTATTATATTTTTCTCCCTAGTGACGTCACTATTCTTTTGTATAATTTCTTTTCATGTTTTAATATGATTTTTACTTTTATGGAAACAACCTGTATGTGGGATGCCTTCGGCAGAAGGCTCCTTATGACGTCAGAGAATCCTAAGCTGAACACTTTTTTAATGGCATATATTTTTCTGTCAGGGGGGGAATAGAATAATAACAAGAGCTATCTCGTTAACATATATTAAAATCATTAACATAAGTTTTATGAAAAAGCAATGATCATGGATTCAGGGCTAAGATGAGAATCGGAGGCGTTCCCATCAATATATTGGTCCAGGACAAGTCCTTCCTATTGTCCACGCTTTGGATTCTGACGCTAAGTCTATCGTCAGCATACTTCCTAAGGTTTGTCATTGCACCATTTCACGAGTTTTGCTAGGAAAGAGATTGCAAGATGGCCAAGGAGGGGGCTGTTCCGATTTTTGAGAGTGAGGATGCGTTTAAGAGGTTTTTATGTAGTGAGAAAGGTCGTAGTCCGGCCTTGTGGAGGGCCAAGGGCTGCATTGGAGACTGTGAGGAGAAATGGAGAGATCCGAGGGAGTTTGCGGCTCGGATTGAGGATCGCGTCGTGAAAATCCATGTTTCTAAGGAAGCAAATATGGACTTTAAGCGGAAGAACTTTGTTTACAAGGATTTGTCTCTCAAGGAGTTGATTTTGAGGGCATCCGTGACTGGAGAGCAACAGGATTACTTCTTGGATCCAAATGTAAGTAACAGTGAATGCAGAGAGATATGGAGCCATTGCACTGGGTTGCTATCGATGTATGGAGTATATGGGGACAAATAATTATTTAGAATAGTTCAAATCCACGTTTTGACAACTTAATATTTGTAAAATTGATTTGATATATTAAAAAGAGCAAGTCGAAAGTTTAATTTCAAATTTTTTCTTGTGAAGTAGAACACATTTTATAATTAATTTGTTATATAATATGCGCATTTCACACGTCCTACCAAAAAAATGATCAAAAATGATTACGTTCAAAATACATGGATGAGCAAGTATTTGATTTGAATACATCCAAATAATGCCCAAGCAATATTTTTAAATATAAATGGAGTAATGTAAACTAATCGCTTATATTTAAAAGTGTTTGGACAATATTTAGGTGCGCTATTCCACTCAGAAACGTTATTATTTTATCGTTTCTTCGAATATCTTTCCTTGGACATTATTACAAGAGCATTTTTCCCTTATATTTTTATATTTGTGGAAATATTTAACCAATGGCTCTATTATGTAAAAAAAGAGATTGCCTTAATAGCTCCATATATCCCAATAAACTCACTCAAACGCCCATCCTTATTTCCGACTATCGTAGGAACTCTACTACCTACGCCACATCGGAGACAATCCCCGAGGTGAAAGAGTCTGTTTTCACACGGACTTTCCAGAGATCTCCAAGGACTTCTCCCTTCCATCCGACCTCTACCCCTCCGATCGTTTTTTCTCGTCTGTCCTCCGGATTTCCAGCCCTACCGTTCGGATATGGACGCACTACGACGTCCTCGACAACTTCTACGTCCAAGTCGTGGGGCGGAAGAGAGCACTCTTTTGGGCACCGTCCTCTGCACTGGACCTCTACATGGAGGGCGATAAATCCCTCGTGACGGACGTACTTACTCCAGACCCCAAAGCATATCCCAGGTTCTTAAAAGCAGAAAGGCTTTCCATTGACTTGGAGCCTGGAGATGTGCTCTTCATACCCGCGCTCTGGTTTCATAACATGGAGGCCCTTTCCTTTGGAGTGGCGATTAATGTCTTTTGGAAGAACTTGGAAGATGATCGACTCTATGATAAGAAGGATGTCTATGGAAACAAGGACCTAGTTCCTGCAGGAAATGCGGATCGAATGCTTGTCAATATCATTAAGCAGTTTGATAGTCTCCCTGAGGATTATAGAGACTTTTATGGACGGCTCTTAATTAATAAAATATCTAAAAAGTGTTTAGTTCATGAATTGTAAAAGAAAATATATAATTCCTTCAATATATATATACATTGTTAAAGGACTGTATTTTATTGAAGAATATGTATTAATGAAATATGTCACAGCATATCAGTCATGAATGAATTAAAAAAGTTCATAATTCCTTTAATATTTACTTTCTTACAAGAAAGCTATTTATTATTGAAAAATATTATAAAGTATATAGCATTCATGGACTAATTTAAAAACCTCATTTCTTCTCTACCTTTTTTCTGTACAGCTTAGCATGGGGCTTCCTCATCCTATCGGGATTCTTCGGGGCTATGATTGCCGTCGGACTTATCATAGAGTAAGTATATTTTGTTCTATATTAGCGAAATGAGCCCTGTGGCTATTTATTCCCTCAAACCAGCATAATCAATTGAATATTTTTTTAATTATATAATAATTGTCTTCATATCAATTAGTCTCCGGGCTACTCATTTTGACTTATAAAGTACTTAGTCTTTCTTTGATCCTTATTTATTTCCTTTTTCTCTTAGAACGAACTCCAAGGAAGCAGGTGTCCCCAACTTATTTCACAGATGGACTCCAACTCGCTGGCATGAGGGCTTTTCATGTCCCAAATGCAGTCAAATTGACTGTTTACCTCACATCAACTCCTCGGAGCCATGGAAAGATCTTCAACTCCCGTTGGAAATCGATGCTGCCCTCGCAAAAGTGAGTACTTGTGAATATTTGTTTACTTAAAACCTGTATTATGGGTGGGGATGGCGACTTGCCTGCTTTTTGAGCGCGCCTGCAATTCTGAGTTCAACTAACAGGTCCCCTTTTTTTATTTCGGACATTACACGCCATTGCTTTAAGATATTCATTTGTTTAATCCCAAAATCGATTGTAAATCCGGACAGGCCCTTAACCTTAAATTTCTGTGTTTCTCTATCAACGTTATGTAGAATAGTGACTACGAATGGCAAGGGATCCATAAGGTGGATAATGTATTAAATGGTTTAGTTTTGCCTTTTGTTAAAAACATCACCTTGTTTTAAACGCTGAGAAACGAAATGGCATTATAAGCAAAGTTTGGTCAAGTAACTATTTAAAAAGGATAATTGCAAATTTAAATTGAATCAAGGTTACCATTTACTAGGCTTTTTTGGATAAAAAAAAATAATATATTGATGTTATATTATAATAAAAGCAAGAATTAATATTTAAAAAAACCGAAGATATTGGTGGAGGTTTTTTTCTTTCGTTTAAGATATTGGGACTTATCAATTGACATATTTTTGGCAATCAGAGCTTTAAGAAAAAAGTATATTATTGTCCACTCTTGTGGCTTTTAACTCTAAGAAATAAAAAACAAGAAAACTTATTAAAATTCATGCATATTCACTGAATACTATTTTTTGCCTTTTTTACTCCATAAATTACCTTTTCAACCATTTTAAGCACAGCCAAAATCTATTCGCTTAAGTGAAACGTAAAAATAATCTTTATTTTTTTTTTGTTAAATGAAATCTTCATACTTGAAAATATATTTAATTTACTTTATTCTTCTGCATAGATCATTGAGGGACTCCTTCAAACCTACGTGAATGACTGGTACACCTCCCTTTCCTTGGACGATGAGCTCTCACAAAACCTTGGTCCATCATTCGACATCTCTGTGCAAACCTGGCCCGTCGATGTGTTCGAGTAAGCTATAATATTATTCTTCTCCCAATAGGACATTCAAAATTTATCTAACTCATAACTGCATTCTCAGGAGAGAAGAACAGTTACTTGATGACGTAAAGATGCTTAAAATGGATGTCCCACTTGGTGAAACAGTTTAGAATAGAAGAAATGGGAATCTTACGATAAATCCCAGTCATGTCACCATATGTTATGCTGCATAAAAAAGTGTTATACTTACAACATCTTTGGGTATTTATTCCTTTTTTAAACTGATCAAGGGATAACACTAAATCCTTTATTATTTTTGTTGTTTTATAGACTTTAAGAATATATTTCGTCCCTCCCTTCAGTTGCTAAGGCGAGTTTTTTCTCTCCCATTTTCTTTTTTATCACTTGTGCATACAGTTATGAGTTAAGCCACTGATTTATATTATTTTGAGTCATTGTTTAGCTATAGTTGCTTTAAAGTAAGAACAATAATTAGTTAATTAGAGGCCAGTGTCCACTACTGTGGAGCTTATAAATCAGAACTGGGACACCCAACTGCTTTTTTATAATTATTCCATCTCATTTTCTTTCAACTAATCACGTTCCAAAAGACACCACCTTTTTCTATCCTTATATATCACCTTCAATCAGTAAATTTGTGAAAAATTTACTCATTTATGGGTGCACTATATGTTATAAAACGGGACATATATGTAATTATTACTAAATATAATCTATTTTCAACTCTCTTCTTCCAAGTTGGATCTAGCGTCCTTGATCACGGAGGAGGTGACTTCCTGTGCTCTTCGGCATTTGATCGGCGTCTTCCAAGCTGAGGAGATATCCAAGGCCCTCCCCTATGGAGACGTGGAGACCATGCGAAAGGAGTTTTTCGACCTGCCCTCCATTCACATCCATGAGGCTCTTAAATCCCGCGAGCATGAAACGAACTACTTGTTAGATCTCTCCTCCGCCATCGTTCCACATCTTCTCCCTCCTAAAGAAACCAAATGCCAGTAATATACTAATAAAACATCCATTTATTTAAAAGAAAATGTTTCCAATACAAATACTCCGATCCTATAGACTTTTTTAAATGGATTTCTTTATTATTAAATAATCCCTGATATTAAGTGTCGATAGGAGTATTTTTTGTTTAGGGAATGGCCATTGCTTTCTCCAATTTAATTTAATTAATTTGCCTATTGTGTAATAATATGCCAATGATATACTTTTCATCCAAAGAATTAAATTAGTTCTAAATGTTCAGCATTTCTCTATTTGGAGATCTGCTTGGCAATAATTCCATTGAGATCTTAACCTATTTGTTTTTATATTGGAACCACAAATTAGGTTACCTCTGAAGGAGTACTTTGGCACTTGCAACCTGGCATGTGTGATATTTTGAAATATACGCTGAAGGTCCAATTTTTGTTATGCTTTATTGTATCATGATTCTACTTAAAAGAAAGCTGTATATGTGTTGAGTATTTTGATGTAAAGAAAACAAAAATCCAACTTCTATGATAGGAGTTTCCGCTTTTTAAAGTATAAGATCGGCACGGGTTTTTCGGCATTTTTCAGAGCTTTGAGCGCTTCTTATAATGGCTCTGTGTGTTCCACCTAACTGAATTTTTTTTTACAAGGAGTTATAACATTATAACGTTTGATCTTCCAAAAATGATCAAAATCGGCCATGGTCATGCCGTGGGATGTATCCAGTTGACATGGAACTACCCTAACGCGGCGGAATAACACTATAATTTGAATACAAACCAAGTAACTGTTATAAAAAGGGTTAATAGTATTTAGTATCCTGAAGGGATACCAATTCTGCTAGGAGACAAATAATAATAGAGTATCGGTGCCGAGTTGATGAAAATCACCAATTCACTTTCTCTTTTATTTTGATGTAGATCCGTTCGATATTTAATAGAGGACCTCCTCTCTGGGGCCGTTCTTCAACCCATTGCGGACATAACGCCGAATCCAGACATCATTAATCATCTCCTCATCCTTGCATTTGATCCTAGTCACTCCAAAAAACTGCCAGAGCTATCTGGAACGAAGGTTGGCCTTCTGGAAGGTCTCATTCAGACGCCTAGTATTACATCTTCATCTCGAAATGTAAGATCTGGTGAATAACCACAGTACTTTATAGAATGAATGATGGACATTGTTGTCTTTATCGTTGTCTTTTGTGAATTTCACTCACAAATGTAGAGCTATGCTGTTGATAAAATATGAGATTAAATCATCAAATAAATTATTATCCATTATTAACTACGTGGTATTGACATATTTTATTAATGGTGTAGCTATATAGTTTTATATGTCTGCCTCTCTAAAAAAACTAACTGCTTTCATTTGATAATGGAAACTAAATTATCATATCAAAAAGTTTCTAAAGTATAAATTTGTTCTACTGTGTATAAACGTATGCTTAAAATCGGCAGGTACACCTGTTTTTTAAGATGTCAAAGATTTTTTGAAGATAAGAGATTCAAGTTTTGTGCTTAATTTGATACCAAATTTCATGTTTTCTATTCAGGAGATATAAGTTTTAAAGGGATAAGTTGGGTATTGAGTGATATTTTTTTTTTTTTACTTTCGTACAACATTTATTTTTGAATGTTACCAAACATTAAAAAAAACTCAATCATTACACGTACAAACATAAAATTTTACACAACTAATATTAAACAAAACAAAATCAAAACTCACCACAATTAAAAGAGAAAAGATAAGAAAATTGATTGTTTAACGACTTATTCACTCTATATTTAGAAATGTAATCATAGAATTCACTATTCAATATTTCAGTCAGCGTGTTTTAGTGCTCACACATGTATAAACATTTAAAAGTAAAGAAAATTAAAAAAGAATACATTTGCTACAAAAATTGAAAACACATTACCTTTTAAAGTGAAATGCAGTCAATTTAAAAGTTCAAATGAATAAAAACATACACAAAAAAAAACAATCAAAATATGCAAACAAATATGCATTAAAATGATCCATAATGCAAATAATATGCACATAAATTTTAACATTATTAACTGTATCAAAGCTTGATTTGTAAGAATATTTTAGGGCAAGGTACGATTCCACCTGATATGATCTGGGACGAACTATGGACTCACATATAGAACAAAACAGACCACATGATGGGATTTTGTTCTTGATATGTAATTTCAGCTTTTGACATTTGTAATCAAATGTAAACTCTAAAATGTCCTCATCCTATCAAAATATGAAAAATTTAAGGCAAATATATAAAATGTGTATAACACAGTCCAGCATATATAAAGTGAATATAATATTTTTATATATCTTTATTTGTATGATTTGAAAATATGCATAAAACAGTCCAACAAATATGCATGAAAATAAGGCCTTAGGATACATACTAATTTTATATGCATTATTTTAATATCATGAGTACTTCAACACTTGTCTTGCCTATAGAAGCGCATTCTTTCATTCCTTAACAGACCCTCAAAATGGATCTCAGCGCCATTTTAAAGAATCAATTGGCTCTCTTCGCCTTCATGAAGTTCCTCAAGGAAGAATACTCCATCAGCAGTCTACAGTTTTGCCTCTCCGTAGAGGACTTTAACAAGAAGATCATGGACCCTAGCCTGAGCAACAACAACAACCAGGACGAGAACCTGGACGGCCTCCACTCCGAGGCAGTCAACCTCTTTGACGTCTACCTCCGGCACTCCTCCCCCTATCGCGTGAACGTCTCTCAAGAGCTCGTGGAGGAGATCCGCCTCATTCTCATGAAGCCTGTTGCCTCCGTCCTACAGCTGCGAACCTCCCCGCCGCTCTTCAAGGCCTATGAGGAAGTCTACAACTACTTGGAGCTGGAGATGTGTCCTCTATTCCATAAAAGTGAGGAATACTTTATGTTCCTTCTCGGAAAGCGGACGGAGGACTCCCTGGAGGATCCTGACAAGAGTGGAAGCAGGTATGAGCCCTTAATAGTTGATGAGTGGTGATGTATGTGTGATTTAGCTTATTATGCTTGGGATGAAGTACTCATAACTACAGAAAGCAAAGGAATATACTTTATTTAATCAATTAAGTCATAATTGTTTTCATACATGCAATCTCATATGCATTTTTGTGAGCATAAACTTAAGATATCAAGGATGAATGAATATTCTTCTTCTATACATATAATTCATAATAAAGGACTATATAAGCTTTTGATGAAGTTGAATAGGAATATTTAAAAAAACTATTATTTGTCATTGGTTTCTGTGATTGACTTTAAAAAACTTGCACTCACGATAATAAACCATTCAACTAGACTACAGATAAACAATAAAACCATAGTAAGGTAATATGAACTTGCGATAACATAAACGGTAATGTGCTAAATGACAGGAAAATCATTATAAGGCTTTCTTTCATTTCATTCTTATAATTTTGAAATATGTTTATAGTTCCTCGTTTTTGGGGACTAGTGATAAGTGATGACCGATTAAAAAACGGCAACTACTGCCATTTGTATTCCCATTTTATGAAAAATGAAGTTTTTTAAAATGTTTTAACAACTATTTCCATCTGGCTTACAGTTAATTAATTATTATCATTGCTTACTGATTCTTTTTCTGGGTCACTATTCCTATTGCTCAATTATATTAATTTAAAAAAAACAAGCATCCCAAGCTTATTCATAACTTAGTTTTGCTTTTCCTTTTTCTTAACGTGTATTAATTATTTAAAACATATATCTTTTAGTTCAAAGCCTTTTTTCATCTTTACCTCATTAAAAACACAATTCAAACTAGTTTTTGATTAATGCCTGGTGAATTTAATCTTAAGATTATTTTCCTTTCCCTGTAGACTCGTTATTTTAGTCATAGAGTGGGTTATATTCATCACTCGAAGCACCAATTATAAGGTAAATTAACAGCAATTAAGTTATATAGAAATCAATGCATAGCTTTTAAGTCCATGAAAAAATACTGAATGGGTGATGGATGGAATTTATTACTTTTTCTGTCAATAATTCTGTCTGACTCATAATCATAACAGTCCATTTTTTCTGTCTTGATCTTAACTTATTCGATATTAAACCTTGGTCTAACAGTTGCAAACAGGGGCGGAGTGACCAACGGGAGTACCGGGACTATTCCCGGTGGGCCGTTGGCCTCTAGAAACATAAAAGGTCGTTGACAGCCTCCCAATGGCATATTGGGGCCTGTATAAGGCCGGTGGATAAATTCTTCCCACTCCGTTCCTGGTTGCAAATAATAAATACGCAATGAATCTCAGGAATGACGCTGTTCATCTCATAATTTATTCATTTTCCTTCGTGTGATGAATATATCCATATTTGATTTCAAATTCACATTTCCTCTTATTTTCTCTAAAACTATGTTTTACCCCAATATCTAATGACAAACTACCTTGCCTTACGTTGACTTAGAGGCTGGCGTTTGAGATTGAAGTCCTCCCTCCTTAAAATAAGCGGTAAGTCGTCACACCCCAAGAACACCCCACACTCCACGTTTTATGTGAGCACCCCAAACCTCATGGGCCCTGAAATCAATGAGATCAACAACAACTCCAATACTACTACTACTACTACTAATGATGAGGATGATGATGTCGTCCCCTCACAAATGAAAGAAGGCATTGGGAGCAGAGAGTATCTCCTTCCAGGACCTTCCTCTCTCTGCTCCTCAAAGTCCGCAGATGACTTGCACAACAAGAGTCTCTTTTCCCCTCCTCCTCCTTCTCTGGCCAATGGCATCACCACTGCTGCCAAGTCCCGAAGCCTTCCTCGTCAGCTGATTCACACAGAGGCCAAGAGCGTCTCAGGGGGTGGGATTGCTGCCACCTTACTTAGACCCCTTAAGTCCTCCACTAGCTCATTTGTAGGCGTGCTCCTTCATCCTGGATCAAATTCTAGGAAAAGGAGCAAGAGGTAACCAAACTGGCCAGAATTGTATATATAAATGTGACTCGACCTCTGCTTGAAAGCAGTTATATAGAGGAGGAAAAGTATGAATACCAGAGCTTAGATTTGGCAAGAAAAGTCTACCACCCATATTGGGAGTTTTAAGCAATTTATACATTATTGTCAATTTACTCAATCTATATCTTCACTTCTGATAAATGCATATTATATGAATCCATCCAACTCTATGGATCTTTTCCATAGGGTATATCAAAATTGGTGGACCTTCCCCAATCGGGAGGCAACCCTGCTCCTTCTAATGTAAGAAGAATTGATCTTTTAATTATTTTCCGAGCTGATATTCGGTAACGGTAGATCCTTTTCAAATTGAAAGCGGTATCGGTGGATTTGAACATTCTGAAGGAAAAAGTAATCGAAGAGGGAAAAGAAGTGTAATTCAAAAAATATTATCACCAAAATATTATTTCTATTAACTAACATCATGCAAATGATAGCCATATTTGGTAGTTCTATATTTGAAAATATCGATTCTGGTAACAGATATATACCGCCTGTACTACTGATGTATCTAAATACCGACTTTCAATCAGTAGTTAAAAAATAATGTTAAAAAAATCAATTTAAAAGAAAATATTATTGCATCAAAAATTATATCTTAGACTTGGGTTTAACTTATTTAAGTATTTTCTCTATTTCTACTTGCTTTCTTGTAGACGAATTGCATATATATATATATATTATTTATTTATTTGGGCGGCCCCATTTATTGTGTGATGAGTGTTTGTGTCTTCTTCAAATATATTTTTTACTTTTATCTATTATTAAGGGAATTGATTCGAGTGGTTTTTTTTGTTGCTTATTATAAAGGAATGTTTTCTTTTCTTGGGCTGGGTTGTCTTTTTATAGGTCCTTGCAAAGTTCTGATAGCGATCGGGCCATAGGCCGCCTCTCAAATGTATCTTCATCTTCATCCCTGGGAAGCAGGACCAAATTGAACAACGAGGGAATCGAAAACTCCGCCATTGACGTTACGAATATATATGTAATTATTAAACAGAGTTCCAAGGACGGGAAATTATTTCTGATTGATTATTTTAAGCTTTAAAGAGGGGAAACAAGGGGGTGCACACGGAAACAAAGAATCGGTTTTTGGGTTCTTTGAGGAGGGTTCCTTCTTTGAATGATACTTTCTTTCACTGTTGTTTTTTATATATTCGGTTTTCCTGTTTTTATACATAAATAAAATAATTGATCAGAAATGGGCTCTAGAAATTGGAATTAAAACCCATCTTTAACATACTATCGTACAGGCTTTTTGTCTGTGTATTTGAATATTGTAGTTTGAATTACCTTAACTGTAAAAAAAATATAGTAATTTTAAACCCAGTATTTTGGATCTTTTTTTGCAACAGGATTTGTTAGAAAGATACAAAACACATCTTTATTAAAACATTGAAGCTGGCTTGTTAATTACTTTTAAAAGCCTTTGGTTAATCAAAAGACTTTTTAAGAGTATGATTTGTTGTCTCTAAATCCTTTTTCTAAATTGTTTTTATAATGCGCTGCGAAAAACATCCATGAACGAAAAGCTTAAATTTTGTTTTTAAATCAAGATCCCTTTTTGCGTTGGTTCAGAAGCGTTTCTTGAAGACGAGCCATTTTATCCTTATACCAAATTGCACATCTATGATAGACATTATGAAGTATACAAAATAGCTTATATATCAGCCCAACTTAACATTTCCCGTTTTTTCTTATTAGGACGAGGAGGATATTCGTCCTCTTGGTCTTGAGCGACGTCACGGTGTCCGAGATATCTCTTCTTGGCAAGTGAGCATCCCACGCCTCTCAGCCGTGTCCTCCCAGGGGAAACCCCACTTTGTCTTTGTCATTGACGTCCTAGGCGAACCCTCATCTCAAGCCGAAGAGCCTCGCTGGTCCGTCAAACGCCGTTCATCCGAGTTCTATGCCCTAGAGGCCAAGCTCACAGAGTTCCACGGAGACTTTGAGGACCTCCGCCTCCCACCCAAGTCCAAGCTTTTCGCAGGAAAAGGCCTGGACTCCCTACAAGCCAAACAAGGTCCCTTCCAGGACTACGTGGCCCAACTCCTACAAAAGCCCGCACTCCGAGAGTCCGATCTCCTCTACACCTTTCTCACGTCCAAGGAAGAGTTCACTCTCGCGGCATCCAAGCTAGGGAAAATGATCAAGAACGTGAAGCTCACCAAGAAGGAAAAGGGACAGGGACTACAGCCCTTCATTGATGCCTTCATGGAGTCCACGATGCCGGGATCACCCAAGCCCCGTCCGGATTTCCTCATCTCTAAGGATCCCGAGGGCCAGGCCGTCCCCTCTCATCATCATCATCCACTCTACGGAGACAATGCCGAGAGGGGTCTGAGCCTTGGAATGGGAGAAAACTCTCATCCCCCCGCACACTTTGATCCCAAGAGCATGGAAAACGTGGAAGGGGGCATATGTGATTCATTCATCTACTTGGCTCTCCGGATCTTCAATCTGAGCAAATGGAAGCTGGAGCTTCTCATGATGCTAAGGATGGTATTCAAAAATAGCCTGGATCACCTTGTACGCTATGGGATTGCTTATAAGCTGCGCTCTACTCTACTGAACTCATCGAGGATTGCATATCTTATAAAGCTGGGCAATGGTAAGTAGTAGAATAATTCGGAAGCATAAGGGAAAATACTGTATGTAATCAAAATTGTCTGATAGAAAACACTCATTGCTGATTAAAAGGCTTAAGGACTTGCATTCTAAAGAATAAATTTGGAAAATATGAAAGGTAGAAAGTTGTTATGGCCATTTCCCATATAGTTAACTTCTTACTAGAGAACGCGTTTGCTTGAATGGAAGCTCATTCGATGGAATAATTTTAGACACTTGAGCATGCTTATTGAAATGCTCACAGATATCAAACTAGTTAGGCAAAAAATAACTTGATAAAAGAAAAACGTACTCAATCAAAGGAGTGTTTTTTTTTGTAGTGAAAAAAGTCAAATATCCAAAGACTCTTTAATAAGTTGAAGGTTTTTTTTCACTAAAATGCCCTTTCTTTCACTCAATTAGATGTCATTTTCGGACAGGGATCCACGGCTCCGAGGACTAATAAGGAAAAGACGGAGAGAATGCTCCTGGCCAAAAATAAGTTTACGACATTTTTGTCTCCATATTTAAGTCCCTTATTTGGAAAGGAGGACTTTCAAAAGGGAACGGAAAGGATCTTCAATGCACTTCAAGATCCTATCTTAAATAAACAGGTGGGTTCATTGCCATTACCCATATAATGAAATGCTCAAAGACCATAATTACTTTTTATTCTCTAGCTTTTCTATCAACTCCTAGAAGTTCTTGTTCTGAAGCTTATCCCAGAGATCCAAAGATAATGGTTCATTTTTAAATTATATATAACTAATTTTTATACAAATGACGTGATTTTTTATATCTGTGATTATTTATATAATAGACACCATTATTACTATTATTCTGTTTTTATAAGTTTATATTAATAAAAATAAGGTTTTTAAGCAGATAGAGCATGTTTATTTTCATATACGGCTTAAAAGTATATACGTCCATCAGACTACAACAAAGACCCGGGTCGAAAGTGTAGGCATCCAAGGCCGGAAAGAGGATACAAGAATGTAGCAGAATCTTATTTTCTAAAGGGTGGTGTCATTTTAAGACGAATATTCTGCATGGTGGATGTAATTGATTTTGGTACGTTCGAACCTCTGGTCTACGAAAATAAGCGACATGAACTTATTTTATTAATAGTATACCTACTTGTATGCATTTACAAGTCTGCCAATCAAGTGACTAAGAAAGGTTGCGTGACTCAATTCCGTCCATATTGAGTCATATCAAAGCCTCTCTCTCCATGATCTCCCTTGCAATAACAACAAAGAAATGACGTCATTGTGAAGCTTATTTTATAACAAATTTGCTGAAATCCATGTATTACAATGACGTCAGAACATTTCATTACTACATATTTATCTCCTGTCAAATTCCCTGTTAACTTCTCCCAGAATGGTCGATGCATTTTCCCGTCTCTTCGGCAAGGGCTTCCGAAAGAACACGTCCTCCTCCAACAGCAATGATGAGCTCTCTTCCTCCATCAAGCGCAGCGATCCCCTTCCGGACGTGGAAACCTCATCTTCGGACGAGAATGGTTTTACTCTAATTGGAGACGCTCCAGCGAATGTCGTTCCACCCCCGAGCGCCGTTCGCCGGGTGGAGCCCATCATTCCCTCGGATGCGCCTCACATGCTGGAAGGGGTCCCCTTCACCATATCTCCCGCCTGGTCCCTTAAGGGCAAAGACGCCGAAGATCAAAACCTGGATCGAATCCTGGCGGAAGTGGAGTCCCTGTCCTGGAACGCCTTGGACTATAACTTCTCCATTGAGAAAAGCGTCCTTGAAGCAAACTAAAAACACATCAACAAAACATGATTATATTGTATATATTAAATATTAGATAAATAAAGTGATTCTATGATCTGATCCAGAGTATTCAACAAATGGTAAGCCTTGTTTGGATTTTATAAAACTTTGCTCTGTTTTGTGATTAATTTCTTAGCAAATAAATTACTTTTTAAGACACTTTTATAGCTAAAACATTGTTCTCTATAATATATATTATAATAAAAAATTATAAATGCATTTCAAAAGGATTTTTTTCATGTATCGAAGAGAGCAAACTAATAAAACAACATCCGAAAAACATAATGTATATTCAATCAGATTATAAAGTGATTCTATGATTTAATCTCTAGTATTTGCCAAAATTAACATTAATTAGTGGCTTAATATTCGAAGCAAGCAAAAGAACTCAATTGCTATGAGACATAAAAGTAGACATTAAATAAATTCATATATTATTTTCATGTTGTATTAAATGTGTAGCTATACACTTGCAATATACAACTAACGTTAGGGCTAGGACTTAAGAAATTAAGTCGATGAAAAGCTAGTTTATGTAAAAATTGAAAATAAAATATGTTAAATGGTTTCTTTTAAAAAATATATCTCGTTTTGTGAAAGCATTATTTACTTCTTCAAAAAATCAGCAACTTTTAAGAACTTGAAAACACTTTGATAGCTCAACATTGCTCCCGTCAATATACATTCTGATGGATAAAAAGAAGCCTCCCTAAAGGAGATCAACTATAAAATGGTTTCATAAAAAAGATTTGCTTAATGGCTAAGAAATAAATAGTTACTTCTTTATTTATTTACAAATTGATGCTGAATCGAATACGACCTAAAAACTAAACTTATTTAATATTTAAGGCGACATGCGAACCATTATCGTGGGCGGAGGAATCATTGGTTGCTCCACAGCCTATTATCTCTCTCAAATGGATCCCTTGCATGAAATCCTTCTCATTGAGCGGCATGAAGTGGCTGGAAGTTCCTCAGGTAGACGATATTGATCCAGGATATGATTAAATTGATCATCTTTATTTCTTGTTCAATCACTTAGGGAAGGCAGGCGGCTTTTTGGCACTGGACTGGTGCGATGATAGACTCTCAGGACCCCTCTCTCGGAAGAGTTTTGAGCTTCATGGATCCTTGGGCCAGGCCATGGATGTTGATCATAGGTAATATTGGATTCTTACAAACTTTGGAAAGAGATATATATTAAAATAATAACTCAGGCCATCTGGCACACTGGCCGGTAGTTTGAAACCCAAATATATCATAATTATGGCATTTGGAATCTGAGGATCAATTGAATTTATTTTAAAGGCACATAATTTTGACACCCGATGTTCCATTCAAAGTAGATTTGTAGCTCCTTTATGCCATAATTGGGATATTTGAGAAAAAAAATAGTCGTAACGGTCCGGAATGTCATACCGGCAAAAGATCCAAGGCCAGTACTCTACACAAAACATTGATAAAAATAACATATACAAATTAAAACCGTTAAAAAACAGAGATCCGGTAATTTTTAAAAACCACTTTTATCCCTGGTGGCATACTCAAGTGACACTGTGACGATTGGTTTGAAACCCCAATATATTATAGATGTGGTGGGCGGTACATGAAATTTCAATGGCGTTGGGTTTGAGCCCTCCAACTACTATACTTGTGATCTTTGAAAGCCCTTTGATCCAAATAATTTCACGTGTGCATTCTTTGTCTTATGCTTATAAATATTTAGATAATTCTTCTCAAGCATTGTTCGAATATGAATGTCGGTCATTAACTTCTAGGATTTTAGCTTTCTACGTAATTATCCGCTTGTTTAAACGTAATTAAATTGTATTTTTAAGGTCAGCTGTAATCTTAATGAAGTACTTATTGATTCAGAAGAATCGGGAAATAGTCTGGAATAACGGTTCCAACACCTTCGAATATAACGTTTCTACTACATATCAGATTTCAAAATTTCAATATCAACATGTTCAAAATACAATTTTTCCATATAGCAGTTTGTTATATTTAATCCGAAAACATGATTGTTTTAAATTCAAACTACATCTCACAGACTATTTGATCATATCCTATTATCTATTAGGCCTCTCAACACCATAAGTCTCCAAATTTCTTCGGAAGAGGACTCGAAAAGAAGGGGCCTGACCTGGATGAAAGGAGTGCGAGTGGAATCCCTTGGAACAACAAGCACAACAGCCCAAGTTCATCCTCGAAAGCTGACCCGTGCCCTTCTAGACGGAGCCTTCCGACTTGGAAATCTGGCTCTTCTGCATAAAACTGTGACTGGAGTGGACTTGGAGGGTTCCAGGGTCAAAGGAGTGTTTTGCGGTATTTCTTATACTTAGAGCTTCTAGATTGTTCTCGGAGTTGATCATTTCAGAAACAATCTCCATATCCCTAGTTCAAATTTCCATTGAGGATTTTTTTTTTTTTTGTTAAATTTATAAATAATCACTACTAGCTCTAATTAGCTGTTCTCATAAAGAATAGAAAACTTAAAATGTAAAGTAATAATAAAAACAACGAAATTCGATTCAGAATTCAGAATAATAGACATTAACTAAGTTTATGCATTAATATCCTATTTGATTAATAGAGTAGCTAAACATTTGTAATGTCTGATTCTCACAGCTTTGAATTATTTCTCTGCTTCTAATTCAAAGCTGAGACATTACAAATGTATAGCGTAGCTATGACATTCAAATAGATTTTTTTCTTTAGGTGAGGAGCTTATTTCAGGGGATGCCGTTGTTTTCGCAATGGGACCATGGTCCAATGCCCTCAAGTCCTGGCTACCACGGGCTAAGTACCTCAAGAAATTGGGGGTGGAACTCGATGCCATAGCATACTCATGGAAGCCCACAAGAAACAGGCATTGATAATACAGCCGTCTTTGCAGAGCTATATTCTAAAGAATTGGAGTTTTATCCTAGGCCGGATGGAACGCTCTACGTTTGTGGAGAAGGTAGTCTTGGGAATCTGTGTTTTGTTAAAATCTTTTTTAACAGTGTCTCTATTTTTAATAGGAACAATTCAGGTTTTATAATGTTACGAAGGCTCAAATCATCATAGTTAGAAAATTGACATCTATTTTCTTGTCAACTGCCTCATTTTTCGACTTTTAATCCATACAACACGTCTGGTGTAAAATAGTACCTTAAATAATAGAAGAAACAAAATATTGCTTTAAATATGTTTGGAGTATGTAGAGACTAATTTATTGGATATGGGATTTTCTAAATTTTTCCTCTATTGAGGAAAAAATTAAATTAGTAATTTGTAAAAAAAAATATCCTAACTTATTTATACCAACTTTAATTATATGATGATGATGACAAATATGAATAAACAAAACTTTTTATTTCTTGGAGGAAACTTTATTGGTAATAAATAGTCTTTTTATGTATATCTTTTACCAGCCTTGTGAAGAGAATGATAAATGGAACGCCGTTCAACGGAACTTTTATTCAATAATAGAACGATAAAAAATCACTTTTAGCATATCGTTTCATTATTTGTTATTAATAATAGTCCTAATTATATATTATCTTATTATAATAATAAGGAATATAGCTTATCAATGATAACTTATCATCTTCCCTCATATCCAATAAATCGCAGTCTGTTGGCTTCTTCGTGGTTAGTAAAGGAAGTTAGTTAGTTAAGAATTTATTGCTGTCTTACCATAGTAAATACAAATATTACAATTATACATTTATAAAACAAATACATACATACTAGTAAAGGAAGATGACTTTAATAAATTTATAGATTCCGTTTGTCTGAATACATTTTTGTGAGGGCGTGGACTCTTATCTTATCAGACAGAATAATTGACCTTGGCTTGAGTTTTAGTCTTCTTTTTTCTCTCGATATTAAGTCGATATCAATTTAGAAAATCCATTATTCTGATATTTCTTTCGTAACATTTCTTTCACACAAAATATTGTTTGTCTTGAAGTTTCGGTATTAATGTCGAATGAATTGATGAAGAACAATCACTTGAGTAATAATTATCGCATTCATTTCTTTATTTATTGAAATAAATATCAAAAATCATTTCATGGGATGTGCCTTTTTAGCGATGTTCGAAGGTTTTATCTAAAAGCAAAAAAATATTGATATCGGTAGAATAAATCTACTGACGGTACTACCCATTATCAATTCCAATTCTGACATTTCCTCTTCACTAGTGAATATCTATTCTGACAGACACTATAAAAACAAATATAATTATTCATTTAAATCCATGAAAAACATTTTACATCATTCACACGAGAATATGTAGTTCCATCACAATGAATTAGCGTGAATTTATATAGTACTTGTCGAAAATTCCTTTCGGTAACAATTATTTCGGCTACAATTATATCGCTTAAAATTACTAGAACCAAAATCCCTATAAGATACAATAAATACTTTCCTTGAATAATTCTTCATTTAAAATCTTTAATTTGATTGGAATGAGCAACAAAAAGCAAATAAATGTTATGAAAATAAGGACGAAAAATTGGAATGTTCACGGGTTTTTTTTCACATGTATAAATTATATCTCTATTTTTACTTTTCACCCAATTAAAGTAGTAGATTATGAAAAATAATATTACAAAAATAATGTGACCAATATTTATTTTGTCAATAAACTATTTGCCATATTGTATTGTGAGATATATAGGAAGTAAAAAGTTAAATACATAAGAGAGACTATTATTACTGAAACGTTATCCCCCATAAATGAAGGTTTTATTGATGCACTGGTTGTATCATGGATCTCTAGTTATTTATCCCTGTATTATTTTTAGGGTTCTAGGAATAATTGTATAAAACACTTATGCATAAGGAAAAATCTGATAAAGCATATTTGTGTTGGAATATTGAACTAGGAATTTTTCTCTAACGACACTTTTGTATAAAATGCATTTTTAAAGGAAATTACGTACTTTTGGGCCCAGCTTATCAGTCAAAATAGCTTTATTGAGCATTAATGAGCACATTTGGTAAGTTTATTATATAAAAATAGTAAAATGAGCCCATTTGGAGTACTTTTTCGTTCATATATAAGTATATAATAGACCCATAATGGTACCAATAAACATTGAGCTACGGTAAGGTAAGGTAGGTTTCGTGAGGAATGAACAATAACAATAACATAAAAATAATAATAAGCTCAGGACTTTGTTGTGTTAATTCGGACAATTACGGACTTCCCGGATCATCTTTGCTGGACGACATTTTCCTACGGTCTTTCAGCTGGAGAACCTCCCCTGGCTACAATAGATCCTTGATGCACTCGGGTCCCTACAGTACTCCGGATTCCCACCGGTCTGGATCCCCAAGGCACTCTCGGGATCCATACAGTTCTTCGTATGTTAGGGCACTTACTCCACGACTGATCGCCACGAGAGTCCTATCAGGAGGAAGCGGGTTTAAATGCTTAAATGCTGTGGATATGAGAAGTGGTGGGGACCATCCATCCAAAAAAATATATAAAAATATAAATGATAATTATTACAGCAAATGGAGGACTACGATAGATCCGACAAGATGAATTATATAGCTAATATAGCAAGAAATTTGCATTCTTTTTTAATTATATTGATATATACATTTAAATAAATCTATAATATGTACATAATACAATATTTTTGTTTAAAATAAACATTATACTTTACATATGATTACATTTATTATATTGAGTACATGAATTATAATTATATGATGGAATAATATTTAATCCGCATTATCCTGCACAATAAGGAGATATGAAGTTCAAGGGTCTGAAATCGGGAGCGGTTCATCAAAATTTAAGAAAAGGATTTTTTTTGCTTATTTTTTTGGTTGACTTTTATTTTTTATCATCAACAAACAGTGTAGATTTATTTTGATTAATTTGAATTCACATGTTTTTTTTAACTCATCAACATCAGAAAAAAATAAGAGATAAGAAAAAGTATGTTTAAAAGTGTAAAAATAATTGTGGTCATTTTATAACAAACTTTATGAGATGGTCGACGCTTATATCTTCATATATTTTGATTTTAGTAAACATTCGATGAAGTGATGAAGATAGTAATGAGAGTTTTCTGTCTTGGATTCAATCATAGCTGCAATTAAGGTCTCAAAGAGTCATGACAGACTTCCTTAAGTTTCATAAAAAAATAAGCAAGTAATCATCCTCACATTTAACTTCCAAAAATAACGTAAGAAGACTCAAGTATTAGCTAATGAACCACCCTTCGGTGTTTGTATAAAAAGCCTCGGGTATGGGTTTTAGTTGACCATTAATGATTATATTTTTTTTAAAGTTATAATATTCAAGCCAATTTTTTTGTCTTTATATTTATCGTCATTAACTTATTTAATAGGCGAAATATGCTCTTTCTCATTGTCTTCCACATCAAGAACATGAATCGGAATGAAAAAAAATATATAAGTAAGTTATAATCATTTGTCTATCCTCTGTATTTGTGTGTATAAAGAAGTCTCGGGTATGGATTTTAGTTGACCATGGATCTCAAATAGAAGAAGAAGAAATGAAGAGATCAAATTAATTGAGTTAATTTATTTGCTCGAGACAAGGATGTAAACATAGTATATAGATAGAGAAAACAACAACAAATCTTTAAATGAGAGTGAGAAAGAAAATATATAATGCAAACGAAATTAATGGTCCAATGAACTCCGTCCATCTCCTCTCTGAGCTCCATATATCACGTGGGTTTGAGAGCTGCTTCCTCCCGATAGGGTTATCATATCAGTCAGTTGTGGATCCCGAGAGTACTTTGGAGATTCAGAGTGGTAGGAATCCGGAGTACTGCGGGGATCCTGGGAGCGTCAAGGATCAATTGCAGCCGGAAGGGGGGATAATTAATATGCACGATATATGTGTTATGTTATGAAAATATAATAACAAGGCGTTTCAAAAGGAATTAATAAAAGCATTGTCGACAAACAATTATACACATTATATAAAATGATTAACGTGAATAAAAAAAATGAAAATATTCGTATTATGGTTTCATAAGATAAGTTATTCTTTTTACTAAATAAAAAGAAACGATACTTTCAATAAGGTTTCCACACAGAAAAAGCTATTTTAAAATGAATTTGATGTTCCATGTTATATTTGATAGATTATAGGAATAGGAATAGAATGCTTTTAAACAACAATGTCGAAGAATACAACGTTGCAGAGGCATTTTTGACACGTTTTAATAAAATTCTAAACAATTATTTTTGTTATGGTTAATAAAATACACTTTTTATTGTATTATATATTCATAATTGATGATAAATAGATGAAAAAATATTGTATTTAGGCCAATCAGTTTTTCTTTTTGTCTTTACTTTTGGTATTGTCTTTAATTTTTGTTAATAGGCAAACAATATTCTTGACCATGGGTCTCAAATAGAAATAAGAAGCAATTTAGAGATCAAATTAACTTAATGTATTTAGTTCTTCGAGACAAGGATGCAAAGAGAGTGTACAAATAGAGATAAAACAACAAAACTTTAAATAAGAGTGCGTAATAAAATATAGGATGCAAACTATATTTGAGGTCCAATTAACTCAATTCACATTCCTGAGCTCTCTACAACGGGTGTATTTAGGACCCGCTTCCTCCTGATAGGACTCTTGTGGCGATCAGTCGTGGAGTAAGTGCCCTAACATACGAAGAACTGTATGGATCCCGAGAGTGCCTTGGGGATCCAGACCGGTGGGAATCCGGAGTACTGTAGGGACCCGGAGTGCATCAAGGATCTATTGTAGCCAGGGGAGGTTCTCCAGCTGAAAGACCGTAGGAAATGTCGTCCAGCAAAGATGATCCGGGAAGTCCGTAATTGTCCGAATTAACACAACAAAGTCCTGAGCTATTATTATTTCTTATGTTATTGTTATTGTTCATTCCTCACGAAACCTACCTTACCTTACCTTACCGTAGCTCAATGTTTATTGGTACCATTATGGGTCTATTATATACTTTATATATGAACGAAAAAGTACTCCAAATGGGCTCATTTTACTATTTTTATATAATAAAACTTACCAAATGTGCTCATTAATGCTCAATAAAGCTATTTTGACTGATAAGCTGGGCCCAAAAGTACGTAATTTCCTTTAAAAATGCATTTTATACAAAAGTGTCGTTAGAGAAAAATTCCTAGTTACAAATATTCCCAACACAAATATGCTTTATCAGATTTTTCCTTATGCATAAGTGTTTTATACAATTATTCCTAGAACCTATTTTAAGACACTGAGCCACTCCCGGATGATCCTTCAGGGTACTCCCAGATTCATCAAAGATAAATTCACTTCAAAGCTTAACAAAGACCAGTATCCCTTCTCTGAGCAAATCAGGGCTCAAGGCCAGTTCCGCCTGCTACATCCCCTCTTCCCCAGACTCCGAGCCCATCATTGGACCCTAGAAGAGTATGAAGGGATCTATATGGCGCTGGATTTACTGTTTGGGGTATTTTGAATGGCCCGGGTGCTGGAATGAGTCTCGCTGAGCTTGTTCTGGGAAAGAAAGTTCAGGAGCTATCCATTCCTGAATGCAAGGAACTCTTTCCGAGAAGATTCCTTGATACTTAGATGTATAATAATGAAAGAACATAAATATTATTATTTTAAGCTTGCAACAGTCTTTTTGTGATAAATATTTAATCATTCATATAATATAAATGAGAGCTTCAGATTTGTTTTTGTATATTTTGTATGTATTTATATAGATACAGAAGAGGATTTCATAGCTTTATTTGATTATTATTTTTGTTGTTATAAATAGAATGGCAATTCTTAAGATAAGTCGACAATTTTATAGTTTGAAAACACATATCATTATTAAGAGATTGATAATATCATTGGTACTTCAGTAGATCGGTAGGACTGACTGTAGATTTCGCCAATCAATATTTTTTCTTTGATCGTTACCTATTGCATGATATATGTCAATCGGTGGAATAAAAATGAGAGCAAACATTTTTATTATTATAATCTTGATTTTTCGAAAATGATTTTTTTTTTGAATTATTGCATTTACCGACACCACGTTCAATCGGTAGATCTGTGAAAAATATACTTATGTATTAATATTGTTTGAACACAACTTACTAGAAAACTACCGATACCGGCGGCAGACTCTTTTTAGTTACAAAAATTCCAGTTCTGACTATTTCACTATTATATATAGACAATATAATTTATAAAGCAATAATAATTCTCAAAATTATCGGCTTGACTGAATATTATAGTTTCAAATTTAGCAAAGGCCAAATACATCACTTTCATTATGATAAAATAGACTAAATTTAAGAGATTGCAATATGCTAATTTCCAGCTGGACCTAAACTTAATTGATCTGATAGATATAGAAGGTACAAATGTATAGCTACGTTGTTAACAAAATATGAATTGAATAAGAAAAAATTGACTAACGCCTATTATTTGTCCTATCTTTATTCATCTAATGAACCTATGTATTTAATAGAAGAGTCATTTTGAAAAATCAATTTTCTCCCTTTTTATTGTTTGGAAAAAGAAGAATATCTTTCTATTTGAGACGTCACAAAATATCTCATCAAAACCTCGTCATCTCCTATCAAAACAACAACAGCAAGATGGCAAAGCTTGACAGTCCAATCATAATCAATATGATCCTCATCTAAATCCCTGAAATGTCTTCCAATGACGAGGATGAAGCATCCTCACTGGCCTCCTTTAAGATTCAGCTAGCTCAAGTTGAGCTCTCTCTCGAGGAATCCCCATCCAACGCAGATCTGCTTGGACTCAAAGAGGACTTGAGTCAACTCATATCGCTAACTGAATCATCTCTCCTGGAGCGAAGGAAGAAAGAGCTTCTTGATGCCCTAGAGGAGGAGGAGGACACTGAGCCTCCTTGGGAAGGCCGAAAGGTTTCAGCTCCCTTTAGTAGCAATCTTGATGGAGAACATTATCACAACGCAGTTGTCTTCAGCGAAGACAACTCGGAAAGTGTCTCTGTGGTCTTCTCCCATCCCATCCTGAACGCCATGAAGCCCTGTCCACACTACCTAGAGTCCTCATGCCGCTTCGAAGGTCGCTGCAAGTTCTCACACGGAGAAAGCATAGCCAAGTCCAACCTAAGAGACTACAAAGAGCCCGACTTCTCTCTACTCCATAGCCACCCATCACTCTCTGTCCTCGCTAAGTCCCCCAAATCCGGCCTTTGGGAGCATGCAAAGACCCTATCCCTCGCCTCAGAAGACGGAAGAATCTCCTTGGAGTTCTCCAAGGGCTCAGAGCGGACGCAAATTCTGTACCTGGAAGATGTTTTCCCCTTAGAAATTGAGGAAGCTATTGATGAGTTCATTTCCACGGGATTTGCTCCCATTGATCTCCTGGATCGTGTAACCGTTTGCGGCTCTGCACTTGGGGAATGGGAGCGGCATACGAAGGGGATAGGGTCCAAACTACTCGCCAAAATGGGATTTATTGTGGGAACGGGTCTCGGAAAGGAGGCACAGGGGATACGCGAGCCCGTCAACACCATACTCTACCCGCAAGGAAAGTCCCTAGACTACTGCATGGAGCAAAGAAACAAAATAAAGACTCTAGACACCAGGCCTAAGGATGCGAAAGCATCTAATAAAGTACCCAAGTCCACTGTCTTTGACTTTATTATAAGAGCATACAGCCGGGTGACTCATCCTCCAAGGGAGGATCCTCCGCCTCCAAGTCTTCCTCTAAAACAGAATCCGATCTGAAGATAGAGAACTTTCAACTGGAAGAAAGGATTTCCAAGGCACAAAATGAGATAGATAAGCTCCTCAATTCCCACCAACGTGTTCTTAAAAGTGATCCTGGCTACGCCAAGGGACTTTTGGCCAAGATAGACTCTAAAAAAACAGCCTTGGCCGCTCTCAAGTCCCAACAGAGAGGTATACAAAAGGAACAAGGGAGTCGAAATGATCGAAAAAAGCTCTCTATATTCTGATTTATCATCATATTATTTACTATAAAAATATTTATCATAATGTTGAGAATCATTCACGGAACTGAAGTTGGTGTGGGGTTGTAATACAATTCTTGGGGAAAAGGGAGGGGGTGATATTTTTCTTCATTAATGTATAATAATAGTTGAAAATGCCCAGGGAAATTGTTTCCTAAATATATATATATATGTAGATTTGTTGAATGTATATTAGGAAAATGTAAGTGGTCATTGTCCCGTGTTTTCTTTTTTTGATGGCCACTTCCTAGAAGAAAAAAAAGACATATATTTCCTTAGTTTTTGTTCGTTCAGGGAATAGTGTAAGGATGCCAAGAGAGTTATTATATAAGTTTATATTATTTTTTAGATGATCAAAATAATAGACATGTAACTATGCCCTATTTTATTAATAGCGTACCTATAGATTTCTTCATTAGAGAGAGCGAGTTAGCTCATATTTTATCATATACAAATATGAAACAACTCATTTGGAAGATAAGTGAGGATGCAACATCAAACTGACTCATGGACAACTGGTAGTTTTCTCTTCATTAAAAGAGGCTATCCATACAATGCAAATCTCCTTTCGTGATTTCAATAATAGCTTGCATTCTAATAGAAGCCCAATTGTATATATATATATATTCCTTAACATATATCTTCCAGAGCATAACTCAACCTTTTTTTAACCCATCATCAGGATGGACTGTAAGCATAAGGAGATATAAATTTATAGCGTACACAGAGAGGAGCTGAAGTGCATTTTTTTCATGCCAAGAGGATCAAAACATAAGAAGTGCATTTTAGAGCATTTAAAAATATTGAAATATTATACTATTTTAGCTCCATTAGCAGTAAAAAGTGAAAATTAAGCCGATATATCTTAAACTTATAAGTTATAATTAAGTAATGATGCTCTTTTGAATTGTTTCTCTATGAACAAATCAGATCTTAACGCTTCAGTGTTTTCCTTCTTACAGGCACTCCTTTATGCTTCAAAATCTATACACAACGGATGGATATAACTATTAAAATTAACATCTTAGTACTTGAGGGCTGTCAATGACTTCCGTAGCGTTTGGCTTTATTTTTTTACATCAATGTATATATGAATATACTCACAAATGTATAGCCAGGCTATTATAGAACATGGCATTATTACATAAACTTAAGTTAATGCCCTCATTTTACAATATAAATGAACCTGGAAATGATATGATTATTGAGGATAAGGTTCAGGACAGCTCAGTGGTTTTTTTTTGGGGGGGGGGAGACAGACATCCAATATATTTAAGAGTCTTCCAGGGCGTAGAATAAACTTATTAGTCCATCATCTCAAGGAATAAGTGACATTGAACTCATTCTAAAGAGATCTCTCATATTACTGTAAATGTGTATACTCAAGATTGAATAGTCATTCAGCATGAAAGCATCAATTGTTTTGCCCATTTAAGAGGACTCTTATGATGGTGTCCGGAGGAAATGGATATAGGGAAAAATGGTCAAAGCAATTGCGTTTGACTGTACTTTTGATATAGTTTATGGTTTTAAACGATTTTGAAGGTCAAATTAAGGTTTGCCTCAATTAATAAATAAACATATATATGCCCATTCTATAGATTTAATTAATTTGTGTGAATAGGACTCATTATATGCTTAGGTGATAGTTAATGCTAAAATGTATCATCCTCTTAAGGATTTATATGTGTTTCATTCATAGAGAATATTAGTGCCGAAGAATTCTTAGCGTTAAATAACGTAGGCAGCGCCATTGTTTTCTATTTTAATAAAGGACAAATAACTAAAGATAAAGAGTCCAACTTCCTATGAATGTCTAATTGCTAATGTTTATTGTGTGTCTTTACAAAAATAGGACTTGATTGAGGGCTAAATTATGCTGTTTTGGCGTTCTATATTATCTATGACTTCATTACATTGAACCATTTCTTCCTTAACCATTTTCCCCTTTTATCCTTATTATAACTTTCATACATATATTAACCGTTGGTTATGTAGGTTTTTTTCCTTCCTCCTAGAAGTGAGACTTTCTTCTCCGAAGCACCTCCGACAACTTTTCTCCTTGGGCTTTTCGTAGATGATACTCTTCCTCAGAGCAAAATAGTCCTTCAAAAAGCCCTCCACTCCCCCCTCGGATTCTCCGTCCAAAAAGCTCTCCGCGAGTTTATCGCTGGACTCTTCTCTTTCAGCGGCAGACCTTCGGAATTTATCACAGGCGTGTCTAAGGCATTCCTCAGTGGACCCTTTGGCTGAGACATAGGCCTCAGTAGAGGAAATGAGTTCAGACTTGAGAGATTCCCAGGTAGACTCCCTGGAGGCCAGGGTCTGGGAGAGGCCTTGGAGCTCCTCCGAAAGCCCGGAAAGAGTCTCTGAGGCTGTCTCAATCTCTCCGCGGAGAGAATCCCTTTCCGATTTGTGTGCGGAGAGGTAGTGTGCCACTGTGGGGGACTCTGTCTTGAGGAAAGTGGCCAGAGACTCTGGATCGGAAGAAAGTTCCTGGAGGCGCTCGTTGGAAAGGCCGGAGAGTTCGGGGAAGGATAGGGAGGGCGGGGAATGATTGATTTTATTGTCTTCTAGGGGCTGGGAGGGAGGAAGGAGGCCTTGGGGATGAGGATAAGGCGGACTAGGCGTAGAGAGGCCGTTTGATGAAGAAGCTGAAATGAAAGTAAATATTATTGAAGGGTGAAATAACACATTTATGGTGGATAGAAATAAAATTAGTCCATTGAACAATGTAAATCCCTTCCGATGAGGTTGATCAATATTGATTTCCCCCCTCACAGGAGGAGTCCTAACTGCACTGTCCTCAATATTGAGTGTGTGGATCACGTTATATCTGAGTGCTCCCTTTTTACGAAAGAAAAAATACAAGTCAAATTTATATATATATTTTTTCTTATTGCAATTATTTATTTAATAATAAAACATAAGCAAATACAGTCAAACCTGTATATAGTAGCCACTTAAGGGAACAAAAAGTAATCGTTAGAGAGACTGGCCACTATGCACGTAGGGTTTTAGTATTATATATTTTCTTCTGCGAGGAAAATTTGGGTGGACGAGTGAGCACAATAGAACTCTAACACAGATTGGAACATTTATATACTTATTACTTTTATAAATATTTAATATCAATTAAAACTATAAATTGTTTAAGGGTTTTAATGAGGCTTGGGTAGAGAAGGCCAAGGAAGCAGAGCTCTCCTAAGCCTGTTTGTTGTTCTTATAATAGCAGGAACTAATGAAATATTTAAAACACCTCAGAGGTTTAAAGGCCTGAGAGCCCTTTTGATGACATTTTGATAAAGCTTTTAAATATTTACAGCACTTGACCAGCCACGTCTTAAAGTCAATTCCTTTGCAACTAACAAGAACTTATTTTAAAAACTTGATAAATGACAACTTTAATATAAGCTTACGATTTTTTAAATAGCAATCGAGCCTTTGAAGCTTCGTAGAAGTTATTGAACAATAAACCATAATTTAAACGTCAATAGATACTAAACAAAAATGTTTTTACTTGACATATATATGTTAGGGATAGCAAAAACAGTAGTTCAATTCATGGATAAACATATCTTTTATTAAAATTTTAAACACTATTTTCCTTTTTTCTGCATCTAATAGAGGGGTGATCCATTAAATATAATCAATGTTAATAAATGATATTCATAAAATGTGAGACTATGACATGGATCGAAGCCCATAATATTATACTCAATTGCCGTTTGAAATGATGCTTTAAGTCATAATGCCTATCATTTATTCATTCCCCTTTTCTTTCAACCAATTACGTTCAAGAAAAAGCTACCCCTTACTTATCCTTGCATAAAAGTATAAAAAGGGATATATTTTCCGTCAAATATGACGCAGGCAATTTCCCTATAATCAATAATTGTTTAGATCAAGGCTCAATAAAATACTCAATGAAGAAACTGAAAAACATTTTCGTTGTGACTAAGATATTACAAGTTTGTTCAAAAAGAGAAAAATCGGGCATTGAATATATTTATATATTTTTGATGTTCACAATTGTTGAGAATAAGACTGGTGCACTAATAGAAGGTTAAATCCGTAGAATGCGTTTCTTTTGCATCAGGTTCATGCATCCTGATAAAAAATATTGCGTCATGGCTCCTCAAATGTAAATATATAGCTTCTCTATCTTGGGAAGTAGATAGGACTTACAAATAGATATTTCTTAAAAATAAAGTGAGTAGATTCCCCTCATGACTTCTATGTATGGTGAGCGACTATCAAAATGAGATCGTAAAGTCATTACGATATGAGAACTCTTACTGCTCAGCAATAATTTAAATTGCAAATAAAATGATATATATTATCAAATATAGAATTATCTTTTTGTATATATATTACAATATAACTATACAACCAAAATATCTATGAAATTAATCCAATGACCAAAGTAAATGCTCAATTATCTATTTTTGGTTTTAAATACAGCCTACTAATGGAGGGCAAAACATATATATTTTATCTTTCTGTTGTGAAAGCCGCTATATGGTATTGGATCGCATTTTTTAGGGATTTTCTTTGCGATATTTGCCTATTTAGCCTGGAATCAGTATCATCCGTGTGTATTGTAATAAGCATAAGAGCATTAATCATGGAACTTAAGATATTTCCCTTTTTGGTCATGAAAGTCTGATTAAAAAGATGTCTTTTCAATTGTTTGTTGTGTGAAACAAAACATATATGAACATTAAGGTTCAAATTTTCCGTCATAGGACATTCTTTTCAATGAGGTATATCAACCGATTTGAGCTTCCTTCAACACTCAAAGATCGAATCCCGTTTTCCCATGACCTTTTCCAATCTCAAGTCACGTCAATTTTCTACATCAATTATTATCAATTTGTTTGTTAGGGTTTCTTGTTGTTTTCTCTCTCACTCAAAACAGGCGTGAGTTGGAACTGTCTCTTGATGGCTCCCACGAGCCTTCCCAGATCCGTGTGTCGGGCGTTGTATGCCATGAGTCCCGGTGCAGCAATTACGCGTCCCGAGGGATCCGTCCAGGGATGATGCTGCGGAACAGGGCTCAGGTAGATCTCCGGGGTTCCCTTGGGAAGTAAGGGCCCAGGTTCAGGATCAAAGCCAGGGCCACTCCCCCCTGACCCTCAAAGTCCACGCGGTACTGAGCATTGGAACGGAGCTCGCTGACGTTCTCGTTAAAGACGCGAAGGGTCTTGATTTGACGGGCACGCTCACCCAGAGAGGAGTCGAAGCAGGGAACGCCTGGATTTGAAGCGGGATAGCCCGAAGGCTGCTGGGGAAGAATGGAGCTCCGATAGTCCATCCCTTTGATTCACACTCACGGAAGAAAAACGCGTCACTCCTCAATCATGTCTTGATCCACTTGATACTGATATGATGAAGGAATAAAGAAGAAGAAAAAAGAGTAGTTCTCCATAGACACCTTATATATGGACGATTCCAATCAACACTCTCGCAACCCTTAGCATATCCCCTCCCTTTGTCTACTTCATCTCTATATAAACTCTTCAAAGCTCTTTGTCCTATCACTTCATACACAGTTCTCCCTGACACTTTACCCGTGGTGTATCATATTCCGAGTATCATTTTCCACGTAAAAAGATCATATAAATAAATGCAAAGCCTTATTCAGTGATGAAATGGGGTATTATATCACGTACTATGATTACACAAGGCCTATGAAGGAAATATTGGTGGATGAAGTGGCTGTGTGACGTCATAGGTTTACGGAAATTATAAATTATTATTTCTTCACTCTAAAGTGATATTTTAAATTTTGTTTGAACGTGGATTTCAGTGGTTATTTTGTACTCAATAAAAAAATGATATACATTGGATTTTGGAAGTTGTTTAAAATGTCTTCAAGATATCTTTAATTATTCATTACCAGTGTTGTTCCCTAACGTGCGTGCGAGTAATATATTACTTAGTTATATTACTACGACTAACTACAGAGAACAAACATATTAGACATTACTTTCAAGTAATTAGTAATATCCTAGTTACATATTACTTTCGTGAAGAAAAAAAATCGACAGGCATTTTTGATGAAAATTAATGAACTGTGAATGTATGTGACGTCACCCAATGGACATAATCCTGCTTATTAATCAAATTTAAAAAAGCACATTAGTATTGATATTTATTTATTCCATTAGGCCCAAACACACAAAACACTCTTTTCGTTATTTATGGAGGATTTTACTGTAAAGAAAATAAGCTCCTCAAAGCCCTCGAGCCCCGCATGTCGATTGAGGCTTTTAGGATTGAAACCCACCGCCAACCCTAATTAGGAATGAAAGGAACCCTAATTTACAATATTGTACTGCTGAAGGTATGCAAATGAATAAAGAAAGCGAATATTCTTTGGAGAGAACAAAGTGTATGTATTTCTTGCTCAGCGAATCAGCAGATACAGACACAATATAATGAAAAACAATAGCATCACTTTGTTAGCAACATTTGCATGGTTTCAAGTTTTGAAGTGAGTTCAGAGTGAGATTTAACCAGCGCTCAAATATTTAAAAAAGTAGTGATGACTTTTTTTAGAAAAAAGAGTTTTCCGAAAAAAGTGATGACGTTTTTTTAGAAAATAATTTCAACGAACGAACCGTGATAATTTAATTGCTTGAGAAATACAATGTGTGGCGCGTAAGCGGGTGGAAATGCGTATGTCACACGCCAAATGCGTGAGACTTGAGAGCCCTGCATTTGTTATGATGCGCAGTGATGCTACTAAAACATCAATAGGGTGATCCATGTCGTCGTGCGCTACAATATTATACACCCCAAGCCCTCGGGTCCCGCCTGCTCATATAGGCTTTTATTTAGGGTTGAAACCCACCGCCAACTCTGGTTAAGTATAAAAGGAGTCCTTACTTTCAATATTATACACCCCAAGCCCTCGGGTCCCGCTTGTTGATATAGGCTTTTATTTGGGGTCATATCAGATACTAAAGTCAAGACTCCAATGCCCTTTCTTTCAACCTCATTTATGTGAAAAAGGTCAAGAGACATAGAGATGTCAAAGGTAAAATTGACAATCATCTTCCACGGATCATGGAAACTTTAATTATTTTATTCGGACAACACACTTGATCAATAGATAAGAAATAGTCAAAACTACTTTCACATCCATTTAATCGAACGAAAAGACGCAAATATGGGTTAATTTATTTCCACTTTCCAAAACCCTCAAAACATGTAAACCAATATTCTAATAAGGTAGATGAACTGTAAAGTTAATATGCCTCATACATTGTATTTATCCCTGAAGTATTGACTTGCTATATTTTAATGGAATTGATATATCATACGAAACTTGAATATCACTGATAGACAAATTTTGGGTGAGCTCACTTGATTGCGCAAATGAAATATGAAATAATACCCAATGAATCCAAATATGATATTAATATCCTTTTAGCAATTATTTAGGGAATATTTTCTCAAATCACCTATGTTTACAAATTTAGGTTGTTGTGATGACGTCTCACACAGGCTGCCAACTGCATTCCTGGAAGAGTATTAATATAGCCAACCTATTAAAGAAAAGGAAAAGAAAGAGAGAAAGAAGAGGAAAGAGTGATTGACGTCACAAATCAACTATCGAACGTTATCCCTATTGTTGTTCATTTCTCCGAGCCCCTTTTAACTTTGAGCATTGTTCTTATTTTCATTATATACATCAATAAAGGATTGAGTTATGTATATTTAAATAAATCTCATAATAGGAATATTTTAATATAGGAATAATCAGTTTATTCATAGGTAACAATAGGGATAACGTTCGATAGTTGATTTGTGACGTCAAAAAAAATTACGACATTATTGAAAGATTTAAAAAATTAATACAAAAAGTAATAGGTTTGGAGAGCCAAAAATGTATTTTTGCGATACTTAAATATATTAAGATTTAGTGTGACTTTAAAGAAATCTTATGTTTCAAAAAAATTTACATTCATCTTGCTTTATTGATCGTGAACTGTTATTGATATTAACTCTACTACCTGAAGAATATTGGACTGATGATACAACTGTTTCCAGTGACAGCGATAGAGCTATTTTCACAGGAACAAATTTTACACGGTTTAAAACGCACGCCTTATATAAACATGAGGGGGGGAGAGAGAGTCAAGAGTGACGTCACCATCAACAATCGTCAAAAAATAGAGCCTCCACTGATCATAGTTGGGAATATTTTTTTTTGGGTGTCATGAAAGCATTCTGGCCTAGACTTCAAACTTGTTGGAGATCCCTCGATCCCTTCCTTCCTCCATCCCTCCTTCTATCTTCCCGGGACTCCGGGATAAATGCCTTGGACACCAAGAAACGAGTCTCCTCCCTGACCAGTTTAAAGTTTGAATGTAATCAGCTAAAATAATATTAATACTTTAGTTTACCATTATTTAATAAATCTTATGTTTCTCATTTCAAATCTCGCAAGAATTGTAACTGGTCACCAAACTTATCAAAAATTAGTATTAAAAGTGCTAATTAATTTTTATTTATTTTCTAAGATATGTCGTTAAAATGATTAAGCTAATAAAATTTTACTTTAACATGACTTGAAAGAGTTTTTACTATGGATATATGGTCTCTTTTACAAAATTTCTTACAAATCAAGAAGTTATAGGCGTCACTTTGAAATAAATCATTTTAACTACTTTTTCACTAGTGCTTTACACTATTTACACTTTATTGAATTTAACGTGAATGCATGTTATAAATATATAAATAAAAATTATAGTTTAAAAGTTATACACTAGAAAAAGTATTTACTTTATCATTCCATATTTTACATTAAAGTATACTCGTAAACTTAAAAGTAAAAAGGGGAGTATTTTGTATATTGAAATAATGAAAAAGGAAAAAAACTTTCAATGTGGTTATATCATATATTATTTATCATGGCTATTTAAGTTCAAAATAGAAAAGCCAGTTTGAACTTCTAACCTATTTATGTCTCATTGGATATTAATTTAGGGCCTTTACTCATCTACGGATCTGTTTATCATAAATCTACATCACAGAATTGTCCTTTCGCATAATATAATTAATATCATGTCAAGAAGGAGTATTGAGTTTCTTGAAATATTCAACCTTCAATTGAATTTACTATTTTTGCTAAAAATATAAGTCTTAAAACAATAAAAACCTATGGATACAAGTCTGAGAATAATAAATCCATAAGTCATATATGGGTATAAACTGAGCATCTTGCATCAGTCTACGTAAAAACCATCCATACCAGGAGAGGGTTATCATAGGAAATAACATTCAATCGATATTGAAGAAAATATATCTTCATTTTATTTTTATTCTTAGTGAAATGTTTATGTAGTTTCATATACCGTCACAAAATTTATCTATAAGTTATCTAAGAATAAAATTCAATTTAAAAACTTAATACTCGTGTATTTTTTATTTATGACATTAATTGGAAAACAATTTAAATTATATGGTGCCATAAATAACTTTTCATATTGTAATAAATAACGTGGCTCAATTACTTCTTCATCTTTTTGCCTCTCCCTCTTTTTCCTTGGCAGGGGCTTTGTCGTCCTAGTTATGTATATTTGATTTGGAGAAATCCCATCAGGTTCCAAAACAGACAGTCCCATCATGAAGCCGTATGTAAAGGGGTCGAGAGGTTAAGACCCCCAGAAGTTGGGGGAAGACTGCCCTATTGTCTAGTTTTCTTCATACAACTCGAGGTCGAGAATGAATTTAATTATACAACCATCAACAACGAATTCGATGAAAATTATGTCGCCCTCACCACCTACGAGGCTGAAAGAAACAGTTGCAGTCGTCGGCTTCGGTTTCTCTCAATAGAAAGCGAAGAGGCCCACTCTCCTCTATAGTTGCACTTCCACCCTGCATTTGGGCATTTTTATCTTCCTTGGTTTCATTCAAATGCAGAACACTTGTGGTCACGTCCCTTGGGGATGCCTTTGGGTCTTTGAACTTCTTGGGGCGACTCCACGCCTTGGATCCTCATTACTTCAATAAGAGAGCTGAATCCTTCCCCACCATCTCCGACTCCATTGTTCGCTCGAGCTTGATGCAGGCCCGGCGGGATGGGGGGGGGGGGCAGGCCGGCCCACCGAGTGACATGGGCCCGATTTTTTATGAATGTGCCAACTGTGCCCCCCCATAGCAACTGTAGGGCCCCTCCAACAGCCTGGGCCTGCTGCCGGGCCTGGATTGATATGACTTCCCTAGGGTTGAGTTTCTCTATTAGAAGACTGCCGAGCGGCATTGTAATGAAGCCAACAATAATCGAGTGATGTGTCGTATTGCCACACTAGTAGTGTCCAAACCTCAGCCGATGGGTAAAGAAATCGTCGATAGGCTCAGCTTTAAAGATTTCTTCGAACTCTTGCTTGACTAGAGGCTCCTCGGCCTCCACGAACTTATATGTGCTGGAACTCCACAGTAAAACAGAAAGTTCCGGATCCATCCAGTCCAGGCTTGTGAACGGAACGCAAAATTGAACGGCGTTCAGCTGAACGCACGTTCAATGAACGGAACGCAACTTTTTTTTGAACGCTGAACGTTGAACGCAAAAAAAAATAGTTTTGCGTTCAGCGTTCAATTTTTCCAAACATTTCAATGTAGTTTTAATTAAGTATTTTTTTTTGGGATATAAACAAGGGGATGAAATATTATAAGAAGAACTTATAAACTACTCTCCCAAGAACTCTCTATAGAATAGTAAAGCACTTTTTTAAATTTTACCCCAAGTGACAAAATTTACACACAATTGAATGACCTTTTTATTCATTCATTCTTATTACAAAATAAACAACTTATTTAGTATTTAGGTATGAAACTATTGTTGAAATAAGTTGAGATTAAGTCTGACTACGGGATATTTATCTGGGCTGTGGACTCGGAATCATGGATTTGCTCATTTTGATGGACTCGGATTCGTGGATTCGATAACTTAAATATTAGGACTCGGATAGGAGGGCTCGAGAGTTAAAATCTTAGGAATCGGATACGAGGACAGTATTAATTTCGTCAGCTTTTTTCATTTCGTCATGGATAATAAATGACAGTCTACGAGCAAACAAAAAAATATATTTACAAGGTTAGTCCCTGTACGCTTTCTAGTAATTAGCATAGTTTGGTAAACATTTTATGCTCGCACGTCACAATTGTATATGGATGTTTGATGACTATAGATGATAATTTATTATTTTGGCTTCTCCTGGATATAGCAGATATATAAATTTTTAAGGCGCCATGATGGTCGCGAATGTCTCAACCAAAGTACTTTGAGGAATGTAAGATCAATTCTTTGCACATTCCCATAGGCCAAGCGACCTAGAAACTTTTTGTTGTTGCTTTAAAAAAAAAAATTGACGCCATTGATCAGACAAAAAATTACCCTTACAACAGTTGCAGTTAATACTTTGCGTTTTGTTTGGTTCCTTGCATAAATTTAATGTTAATAATTGATATTGAGATTAAGTTATTTCTAATGACGAAGTCGATATTAACTTCAATTTAATGTAGTAAATGGTTGATTCGTGTTTATATAATATTAAATGTGTTTTATATTGCAAAGATGATTAAAAAATACATCTCTCTAAAATTAGATGCATTCATATAATGTTGTTTTATAATATTAATTTGTATTATATAGCTTTGATCTCGTATTTGTCTTGATTTATTACACCTTAAATATGATTATAATTTAAAATGTAATGTATCCATTACGGAAGAAAGTAGGGATCCAGTTACTCATACATCGAAGGTTTAAAATACTATTTTGCAGATTCTTAATATCGAACTCGGACTCCATTATTCGAAAATAAGCGAGTCTGGTCATCGCGACATTTTTCAAATATATTTGATCTGAAGTTGTTTTTAATAAGATGAAAATAGTTAAGTTTATTTCATGCTGACTGGCGTGTTTGTCTTTTATATATGGAAAACTATTAATATAATGATTATTTGTTACTGGTTAGGAAAAAATATATACAAGTTGGGGTTGATCAGGGGTTCTCAACCTTTTTTCTTTGGCGACCCCCCTATAGAAAAATCTCCAGTCTGGCGACCCTCTTATGTAGTGAATATAAACGTTCTGTGGACCCCAGGTTGAGAACCCCTGGGTTAGATCCAGTCAACAAATTTATATCATTTGAAAGTCGGTTCGGGCTCATTTTTATTATAAGCCCCCTAAATAGTACTTCCATTTTTCAAAATTACACATGGTTATTTTTTAAATATTTGAACGCTGAACGCTAACGGAACGCTGAACGCAAAAACATTGAACGGAACGCTATTATTTTTTGAACGCAAAAAAAAGCTGAACGCTCACAAGCCTGATCCAGTCAGGTTCGCCTTCTTCCTGTCCGTAATTGATCCTGATTCTCCCCGAACTCGAGTTCAGGGCATAGCTCTTAAAGCTCCGGAAACTTCAAGGTGGAACACGAATTCTTAACGTAGAGGATCCTAAATATAGACGGAGTATGATTCATAGGATCCCAGAGAAGTAAACATTCTTCCTAGGATTTGACTGATTGTAATTTTAAGAGTCTTCACATTTATATTTAGTCACTATGAACTAACACTATTTATTGTTATCATAACAATAACAAGCAAAAGGATTATGGTTCTTCAATAACATTGCAAACATTATTAGTGTTTAGGTTTAGTCAGAGCTCTATAAGGCCTCATAGGGCTCTGGGTTTAGTAAGTAAATATATAAAACAAAACATTTCCTTCGTTTTCTTCAATATAGCTGACTTTGTTGCATGTATTTAAAAAATGTAGCATGTGTCTAGGTTTATTTGATTTTTTCTTCTACTCTGGTTATTATTGTAAAGAGAGCGCATAGAGATATAAAGACATCTTTCTATCTCTATGGGTGTGCGGGTGTGCGGGCGTGTGTGTGTGTGATAGACAGACAGACATCGAAAAGCGAGGGATATTTTGAGAAGATGAACAATATTGCGGACTGAGATTCCCGAGACACTCTTCAAGATCAAATCTCCCAGTAAAGGACGGACAATCATTAAACCAAGTGGGATGACGACTCCTGAAGGGAGAGAAGAGGATGTCTTCTTGCCTTCCATCCCATTGCCTCCATCATCGTCATCATCATCATCATTGTCAACATGTGAAACAGCTGTAGAAAAAGAGATTCCCGGTGACCTGAGTGGGTCCACTCCCAATCCCACTCCCGCTCCAAGCATTGCCTCCCCAGAGTGGAATGGCTCGGATGCCGCCATGGACACTCAGGACTCGGATCCCATAGCAGAGGTGGTGGATGGTTTGGTATCCCCTCCAGAGAGTGAGGCCAAGGAGGGTGATCAGGGTGATCTGAGTCGCGAGGAAGATGAGTCTGCCGCCACTCCAATGGAAGAAGAAGAAGAGGAGGTCGTCTCCTTGATGGAGACGGAGGATCCCGTCTCCTCCCTGGCTTCCACAAGTATTCCTCTTGAAGGTCTCCCAGCGGACACTCTTCATCCTCCTTCTCCTCCTACTCCTCTTGCTCAACAACAAGAAAATGAGTATGAGAAAGAGTCGGAGTCGGAGTTGGAAGAGGGCAAGAAGTCCTCGGCAGTAGATGAGATCCCTACTGAAGACGCCTCATCTGTGAACCTGACTCAAGAAGTTCCGTCTCCTCCTGAAGAGGACTCTGGTATCATCCAGATCTCCTCTGTGGCTTCTTTGACGGACCTGCTCTCCAACGATGAGGATGATGATATTGTGGAGATGCCTCAGAGTGACATTGGAACAGACGGAAGAAGAGGAAAGGAAAATGAAGGGACACTTGAAACGGACAAAGTAATTCATGAGTTTGGGAAAGGAGATCTGGGCATTGGACGTTCCGTAGCTTAACAGGGGTCGTATAGGAGTCGGTGTTGGAATGAAGGACATATTAGTGGGAGAAAACCACTTTTGCATTGCCATGGTTGATTCATTTCAGCCTTCCAATACTTCGCTTTTTTGTTGTTGTTGCAAATAACTACAATAAATATTTTGCAGAATTTAAATTAACATTTGATTATGTATAAATATATACATTCTATCATAATTTTTACCTACCAGTTTCATTTCATAATAATGACCACATTGTTTCATATGGGAGCCGTTGTTCGAAATAAAGAACAGCGTGTATCAAAACGATGCTTTTTGCAAATTAATACGATGATGAAGGGAGTGCCATTCGTGAATTTCGAATTGGAATATGCATTCAGTGCGAGTTTGATGTACTCAATTGGTGAAAGATTACTCCTGACAGCTTTGATTTTGACTCGTTAAAGTATTTAATAATAGTATTTTTTACTCAGTATGCCTTCATTTTTGAAGACTTGGCATTTTTGATGTGATAAATATCTCTGATGTCATATATTCATATATGCGAAATGCGAGAGTATAAGGAGATGTTAAAATCAAGATATACCTTTTTATTGAAGTCATTTCTAATTTGTTATTTTTGGTAATAAAAAATACGGATTTTGAACTGCGAATTTATTATGAAATGTACAGTCCATGTTTTAAAAGTTAGATAATTTAAAAAAAAGACATGAAAGTACTTAAAAACAGGCAAATATTTAAAAGTACTTAAAAACAGGAAATTATTTTTCCGATCCAAAAATAAAAAGAAACACATAAGAACACGACAATTTCAATTTCTATTGCATCTTTTCCAGGAATTGCCAACTCAAAGCGGAACCGAGGAGCCGGGCGACATCAACGGCTCTTCCTCGAGTAGTTTCCCTCGCTCCAATATCTCCACTGGCTCAGCTGCGTCTAAGAAGATGGGCCTCAAACTGGCGAGTTTCGCGAGTCTTGGGCAGAATAATAGTGCGGACACAACGCCAGTGCGTGGTCATCGGAATATTTCGGGCTGCAAACAGTGTCAAAAGGAGATCGACAAGACAGTGGACCAACTCCTTATGTGGCAGACAATGCAATTCTGCTGCAAAACATGCCTAAGTAATGAAAATAATGGCTAAGGGTTAATTAATAATATTTGGGGTACCTTGCTACAACTATTTTTATACTTTATTTAGAGTAGCTGTTTAAGAAATTAAACATTATAAAGTTTATACTCTAAACATAAGTCAAAACATAGTTCCCCTCAATATATCGAATTAATCAAATGAAAAAGGTTTATAATTACATAGATATACAACTTATTCCTACTAAACAAAGTTAACAATGTATAAAATCGTAGAAAAAAGACAATAGATTTTAGCATAAGTTTTTTTTCACAATTTTTCCTTATAAGCTTTTACGCACTCTTAAACATCACCGTTGAAAAGTCTTGAATTCACTTGAGAGAAAATATTTGATTATATTTCCTTTATATTCCCATGATGAGCAATCCACGCTTGGAATTTTGATACCAATGGACGAATTGGAGCTAACGAATTAGTAATTGTCCGAAACCACTTATTTTAATTTAAAGTACTTTAAGTAAAACATCTTATCTTTTGATAAAACAATAACTTCTCCAAAAAAAAAAAATACCTGACCTATTTTACGTAGTTAAGTAATACTTCATGAAGAATTAGTATATATTAATATAATATTATTGTATATTTCTTTAATAAGAAAATGCAAGCGCAAAAATATGATGTAATATTAATGACTTCCTATATTCATAATTTTTTTTGGATTTATTCATATCTTGAGTTTTTTTAAAGAATTGTTTCAATTTTTCAGCTTATTTTTCTTATTTAATGAGTCTCATTTATTATGTTTTTCCAGGAAACTATCAAACGGACTTTAATCAGTGTTCCTCATGCTCAAGCACCATGAGCAAGACTTCCGTTGGGAGGTACTGCGTTCGCTTTGGCTCTGATATCAAGCAATTCTGCTCCAACGTTTGCCTGGAGACCTCCAAGGAAGGTTTCAAGGTGTGTTGCTACTGTCAGAAGGACATATCCGGAGGAGAGGGCTTCCTTGCGCAAATTGGTGACAAGGGACAGCTCAACGACTTTTGCCTTCAGAGTTGCCTAAAGCGCTACGAGGCCCTCCACCTGGGAAAGCCCCTGGAGAAAGAGGTCCTCCCCTGTGCCGTATGCTCAGACCTCAAGCCCGTGGAGGTCCAACTCTTCCTCAAGGGCTCCAGTGTCGTCAAGCTCTGCGGAAACCCCTGCTTCTCTGCATTTAAATTCGTCAATTCCCTGGGCACGTCCTATTGCGACTTGTGCGCAAATCCCTACGACATAAATGCCTCTGACCAAGTGATCTACTACGAAAATCACGTCAAGCGCTTCTGTAGCATGTCCTGCCAAAACGTATACATCATGAAGTTTCGGAAAATTGTACCATGCCAATGGTGTAAAGTCAAAAATATAACTTTGATATGGTGGAGAAGCCGAGCCCCAAGGGCGTTGTATTCAATACCGTTTACTGTTCTGTGAACTGTCTTAACCTCCATGGCTTCAAGCGGAAGGGAGACGTGACACACGTTTCCTCGCCCCCTAGGAATCCCCCATCCTGGAACCCCCCAAGCCTACTGCAACCTCCTCCTCTTCAACCATGCCTGTCATTCAATCCGTCTCCAGTCTTGCACCCGAGAATCCTCCTCCTTCACTCCCCTTCACAACCGCCCCTTCACAGCCCCCTCCACCCATCCTAGACCCTGCCACGCCCGAATTCAAGGAAGGTATCATCCGGGAGCACATCGTCAAGTGCCCCGACGAGGTCTGTAACAAGGCAACACTCACAAAGCCCCCCTACATGTCCACCAAGGGCGTCAGCTGCAAGCCCCTCAGCACATCCAAGTCCACACAAACGGATGCTCCACCGCCCAGCTGCCCCCTCCCCCTCACAGTTCCATTCTATCTCCCCGTCCCACTACGCATGTACGCCTCACCCTACCCCGTGCCCGTACCCCTACCCCTCCCCATCCCCGTACCCGTATTCATGCCCATCAAAAGGTCCTCACTCGAAGGAGTCAAAAAGAGTGTGCAGAAAATACACGAGAAGCTTCCCTCAGACCCCTTCGAGGCAGAGTTACTTGTCATGGCTGAAGCCATTGCGGGCAAGGCCTCCTCCTTGTTGAAGGACTCGGACACTGAGGAGGAGGAGGAGTATGAAGATATAGATAACCTCGCCTTAGAGATCTCCTTAGAGATCAACGGAGACAATAATACTGATGAAGAATCCATAGGTGATTCAGCTGCTGCCTCCTCTACCTCGAAAGACGACCCTGTTGAAGATTGGGAGAAGAAAATCTTCCATAATGAAGAATCTGCTGTGGAATGGGCTCGAGATCATGGCTTGTTAAGGAGGACCTTGAATTGTCCAAAATGTGAGGCAAATTGCAAGGAGGTTTTGAAACGAGGCAAAAGGATGTGGAGATGTCCAAAATATGAGTGCCATTCACAATTTTCTATTCGGCGCGACAGCTTTTTTTCCAACTCCAAAATTTCAATGGAAAAATTACTCTACTTAATTTTTTGTGGAGTTTGAATACCCCTGTTTTCAGCATAGCGGCGCAAATTAAGATCACAAAAAAAGTGGCCATGGAATGGTGTAATTCCATGCGCCAACTATGTGTCCAATATTTCGAGGATAATCCTATCTGTCTCGGAGGTCCTGGGAAGGTCGTGGAGATGAATGAGTTCAAATTTGGAAAAAGAAAATACAATCGGGGTCGTCTGGTGGAAGGGAAATGTGTATTTGGCATGGTGGAGCGTGATGGGGGCGATTGTTTTTTTAAGGTCTCGGAAAAGAAAAGAACTCGGGACGAACTTTGGCCTTTGATCATGACCACTGTTCTTCCGGAGTCTACATTGATGTACGACGACTTAACAACGCACAGGAAGATGGAGGAACACATTGGGTTTACTTGTATTAGGGTAAAACACAAGAAAAATTATGTAGACCCCATAACAGGTAATATAGTTACATAAACATGAATTATTTTAATATAACCAGGATTCAATTGTTTCCATTCAATTTAGGTGCTCACACTCAGACCATCGAGTCCGTTTGGAGTCAAGTCAAGGGATTCTTCAGGCGCTTAGGGAGCTCAAGTACATCTCCAAGACTCTTCGACTCTTACCTCAAGCAATTTTCTTGGGTGAGGAAAATGGAAATATCTGAACGTGACGTTTTCCAGAGTGCCATTGAGCTGATTGCTCAAAAAAATCCAATAAATGTTTAGTTTAAATGAAATATAAAGATATAATTCTAGGCCAAAATTATTTGTCAATTTTTTGCGCAGGAGAGAATTTGAGGGAGGGAGTATTCTGAAAAAGCTTCGGGCTTTCGGCAAAACTTTTAGCTAGTACAAGGCAGACTTGAGAGACGTCTAGAACTTAAAGGATGTAGTTGACCGACTCTAGTGCTGCGACTTTATATTACCTCCAGTTCAATATTTTTTTTTGCCTATATGGTTCGATAGAATTGCATCCAACAGGATATAAATAAGCATTATAGCATTAAAGTTAGTCTATCGAACCTAGGATCTTATCAATGAGGTCGTGGACCAAAAATGACCATCTCCTCTCGGGAGTATTCGAGCCTGCGCCCCCAACATTGAGAGTTGAACACGCCTTAGCACGAACGGCAAATGCACCCCTTCAGTTTTTACTACGGTTCTACAAAAAATTATAATCTTAAATTGAATGACAACTATTATTTCCTAAATATTTTAATGAAATTTTTATATCAGTTGATTTTGATTATATTTGTTCTTGATTTTTTAATGCAAGAATTTTATTTTTTATTGACTATATAATAATTCACCAATTTCTGTCCATCTGTATGTCCGCACGCTATATCCTCCAACATTTATGGTCAAATTTGAACTTTGAAGGTACCTATAAAATCCTTTGGTCAAGGCGGACCTAATAAAACTATTTTCAAAGTGATGGGACCAGAAATAAAAAAAAAATGTCATTGGATACACCTTTTTGATTTTACTACCTACCTAGCATTTTATGAGTTTATTGTATCGATCCCGGCGCCTCCATGATTTTTTAAACAATAATTTTCTGTTTTGTACAAATATTCCTCATAAAAGGTTTAAAAGTGTTGTTATCTTATCTCATCTTGTGGTAGAAAGTGTTTTTTAAGATACATCCATTAAAATGAGTTGAAAAATAGAGTAGTACTACAAAGACATCGAATGATTGCTAGCTAGGTAAGTCAAGAAATGAAAAAATAGCAGTGAGTACACATTTTTTTATACTTCTACAAACTTATTGTGATCAAAGAGGTAGAGAATTGAGCTTGATAAGCTTCTAAACACTGAACTTTTGCCTGCTCTCTTATATTCTTTAAGGTCTGTTTCACTCACAAACAAGCTCCAAAACCTACCCATGATTCTAGGGCAATCACCCCCCAGACAATTACCCCCCGGACTAGCACCCCGACAATCACCCCTGGACTAGCACCCCCCGGGCATTTACCCCCCGTTAGTAATATTTCTTATCTCTTAAAGTCCACTTATGAAGTTAACTCTGTGTTCTAGTTATTAAAATAGATGACGTCACTGGTTAGTACGTAGTCCCAGTTCTTTAGAATTGGAATCTGTATAAATTAAACGTGCATAAATTTGCAAATTTTGTGTGTTAGACCTTATATCTGGGCTAATTATGTACAACTAGACAATCATACAGTTTGTAACTTATCAACTCAAGATATCTTATTTATCTCATATAGGTCCTAATCTATTTTTTAAGGAACCACTTGTTCTAAATCGAAGACTATGATCATTGGAGAAAGTGACTATTTGAAAATCAAAAACTCATCTACTCAAATAAGTCGACATATAAATTTAATTATCAACTTATTCAATTCATTTCTTCACACCCGAAAACGTGTTCCTGTGGCTTTTTAAAGATAACTTAGTCCCCATTAGTCTTCGCAAGCAGCGGAAAAAGAGTTCAAGAAAGTGGTTCACCAGTGACGTCACCTTTGTTAATAGCTGGAAAACATAGTTAACTTCATAAGTGGACTTTAAGAGATAAGAAATATTACTAACGGGGGGTAAATGTCCGGGGGGTGATTGGCACGGGGGGTGCTAGTCCAGGGGGTGATTGTCGGGGGGTGCTAATCCGGGGGGTGTTAGTCCTGTTACGGACGCTCACACATAAAATCAATATGACGTCAACACCCGTAATGACGTCATGTTCTCAACACCATTCATAATATGTGGATTTAAATTTTTGCCGTCAAAAAAGTACATGAACAGTGGTTCATTGAGCAATACCCTTTTGTTATTTATAACAAAGTCATTGGACTCCTCGATGAGCGACTCGGAGAGCCGCCGTAGTCGCCTCTCACGGCGTCGTCGGCTCAAATACCTCAGCTTTGAGGGCCGCCTCTTGGCACCAAGTCATATTTTCTACATTAAGGGCAGTTCCAAGATGTTTTTTATGGAATTTGAGGTCCTTCGCGTGTTTCATAGTGACTGGAAAGAGGACTTATTTGGCTCCTGCCTCACCGTGATCTTCCCCGTACCGTCTTTAGCACCCGAGCTCCGCTTTATCCAAGTGGACCCCCAATTGGGCCGGATCTACTCGCTTTCCAAGCTTGCCAAGGCTTCCCTCTCCTTACTCTCCTTCCAGGATCAAGTCTATAATGTATTCAAAGTCGGCTCAGAGTCCTCACTCTCCTTACTTCCAGACTCACTCTCACATGAATCCCTTCTCTCCAATTCAGACAGCTTTTTCTCCTACAAAGGCATCGTCACGGATGACTCCGAAGCGTCCTCAGGGGTCTACACCCTTGACAAAATCGTCCGACTTCTCGCCACCAACCTGGCCGTCGTCTCAAACCTCCGTCTCTTCAAAAAGGGTATGACCCTTGAGATATTCAACGCCCACTATGCACCCTCACAATCCGTCATATTCCTCTGCGGCCGCTCATTCGTGAAGGCGCATCCTCTCGGGGACTCCCTGCATTGCAAGGCTGCGGGGGATATCTACTCCGCAGATCCCATTGTAGACCTATCCCTAGACTATAATCTTGGCCTGAAAAACATACTCCAAGTCCTTGAGATTAAGAAAAGCCTATGTCAGGTGCTCCCTGATATGTTAAAGGGAGGCTCCGTTCTAAGTGAGGTCATCAAGGCCACTCTCAACATATCCGAGTTCCGCACAGAGTATCGCTCCCTCGTGAGGGAGTTCTTCACAACAAAAACGAAGGAGGCCCATGATGCCTTTTGCGTTTACGGGATTGATCTCTTTAAAAGGGATTTAAAAGCGGGTCCCCGTCCCTCCATTAAAGCCTTCAAGGAGGCGTACTTGTGTCGATTCCTCCAGGAATTTCAGGAGGAGTCTTATTCTCGGTGGATCCCATGGAGTCATTCGCTCATTCAAGTGGATCCTAAGGAATCCGGAGCTTTGATTGGCAAGCTTTTTATGGATCCACTTACGGGTCGGCTGACTCTGAAGGATCGGAGTGAGTCATTGCCCATAGCACTCATCCAGGAAGGGAGGGAAGACCTTAATGGTCAAGGCTTCCATGATTCCCTCGTCGTTCTGTCACTCTACAAGTTCTCTCTTATATTCGAAAAGTCTTCCAATTGGAATAAAATGTACATACTCATCAGTGAAGGGGATCTGAAGAAGTCACTTATAAATTATATCCATCAAGGGTTGATGAGTTTCCTGATGCGAGTCTTGTGGACTATGAATGGGTCATTCTTCGCTGCAGCCCTCCCACAAACCACAAGAGCTCTTCATCCGCCTCTCTGGACTTTGTCGTGGAAGGCAAGTCCAAGGGGAGTGATAAGACAGAATATCTCGCAATTCCCTGTTCGGATACTTTATATCTCCAACCCGGGTCACGCATCTGTCATCTCAGAGAATATCAGGATCGGCGCAAGGATTTCTATCGTATATATTTTGGCAATGCACGGAAATCCATATTCATAGATCCCCGATTGGATAGCGCCCTTCATTCCTCTTGTCTTGCCTCCCACTCCATCACGGAAATCCTTCCTAACACTCCCATGTCTGGAGTAAACTTTACCTGCATCATACTTCGACGATGGCTCATGCCAGGAGGGAAATGCAAGTATGGGAAGGTTTCCAAGACGAATGAGAATGTATCAACTACAGATCCCAGTGAGTTCGCCTTCGTGAATTGCCAGTCCCTCCAGCTTGTTGTAGTGGAGGAAAGCTCATGGGACACGGAGCACAGCATCTACTTCAACAACGGAAGAACATTCCGTACCCTCTTGGAGTCCTTCCAGGGATGAAGGTCCTTGTCACTTCCCTAGAGGCAGATCTAGCAATGAACAACAAATCGCGAGTCTACTTCTCCTCCACGCCCATGACAAACATAGTCCTATTGGGATTCAGTGAAATTGGAGTCACAATTTCCAAAATTAGTGACGTTAAAAGGGACCCAAGTCCTCTGCATGTCTGCAGGCCTTTGTGGAGAAATTGAAGAAGCTGAGTGTGAGTATTCTTTGCGGCTCCTGCTCCACAACCTTATCTCCCGGAGGCTCATGCCCTTATCCAGGCTGCCATGCATCTTCTGAACCCCAAGTTAAGCTATATGCACTCCTTGAACTCGCAGACGAAAGTGGAGAGACTCTCATTGCAATGACCAACAGCAAAGAGGTCTACAAGTGCTTCTCTGTCTGGAAGACATGGAGTGGGAGGACTTCATACGAGCCGTCAACCGATCTGGACCCTTTACCTACATTCACAAAGGACTCGCAAAGCTACCCTTATCAAGCTTCACGGGGATACCTCTCTTGAAGACAAGGAACTCAAGTCATTTACGGGATACTTTTACTTGCTGACAGAATTTCAAAGACTCCGTTACAACATACGGCTTCGACCTATGAAGAATAACATGGATGAACATCCAGATCGCTTCTTTTTACAGCATGCCTCACCTTCAACTATGATGATCAATTTTCCTAAGTTGCCTTATAATGTTTAAGTATATACTTGTATATGATCATATGAACTCAGCAATGGTTTTAACTAATAAAAATAGATATATCTATCATTCCCATTGTTAAAAAAACGAATTTGATCATCAAAGACACCAATAACTAAAAAGAACAAACACAATAGACTTCAAAGCTCATTAATTGATTTAGAAAACTTCAAAATGGAGGCATTTGATTGAAATCCTGTGTAATTTGTGAAATTTGAAGCCTTTTTCGGACAACAATGCATTTCTTGTCCGTAATGGGCGGGTCCAGCCTTCTTTTTCTGTGTCTGTTGGGTCTCCTTCAAGGTGCGCCCTTGGCCAGCTTGGACGAGCGGCTAGAATCCCTGGATGACCATTCCCTTTGTGATCTCTACATTCAGCTTATTGACCTCATGAAGAGTGATGAGGCTCCTCAAGTCTTTGAACTAATTGAGAAGCGGGGAATTAGTTGCCTCAATGTTCAGGCAGGCACGGCCATTCCGCCTCGGAATTACTCCGACGGGGCCCTTCAGGAGTTTCAAAAGGACGGAGAGACCGTTCACCTTAGGGAGAGTGTTGAGGCCAGGAGGGAACATGTGAACGGTGATAATGATGAATTGCTCTGTGAAGACTGTCCCGTGGAATTTGAATCAGATAAGGACTTCATAACATCTTCTGTTCGCACCGAGGATTGGACCTGGTTATATATGCTGAAGGCGTCTTTAATCTGCTTTGGGATCGCAGTTTTACTTGGAGCCTTTTTACCTTGCATTCTCTCTTGTAGAAAATGTGGCTAATAACCTTCATTTTGTAAATTGGCATATCTACCGTTTTCAGTTACTTTTCATTATTTTTATTTTCAAAGTATTAAAATACAAATTATATCAAAATAAAAGCATTATTTGTTGTTTTATGATAGTCATAACTTTTTTTAAATAATATGGGATCTTTACATTAACTAAGACTTCGAAAAATATTTTATTGAGTCCTAAGAAATATATTAGTTATTAAAATAATCTCTATTTTCGTAGGCCGGATATGTAGAGCCCACATTGATCTTATGAAAGTTATTAGATGAACATATAGAACCCTTGTCTTATTTTAGAATCGGAAATCAGACTTTTTGTTTTTTCGTTCATTTGTAATCGTTCGCGAACGACAAACGACAACAAAAAATTCTTATCTTTCCTCGTTCGTTTTTGGCACCAAAAAACAAAGATTATTCTTTTTCATGGGAAAAAATTCCTTTCTAAAAAAACGTCGTCAATTTTTTTTCAGAATGACTAGCGAAAAACGAACGTCAACAAGTCTGATATATATATATATAAATTTATAGCAACGCTACCAATAAAATGTGACATTAATGCATAAAATTAGTCGATGTATATATTATTTTCTATTATTTAGTTTTGATAGAGGAGTGAGCAGCTTTTAAAGAATAAAAGGTGTTTTAAAAGGCCGTAATTACTAATAGGATATTCATTTACTTACAAGATTAGTTGCACGGATACTTCTCCAGGAAATACTACAATGAATTGTACATCAAAAAATCTCAAATTAACAATAGTATATCCTTTCTTATTAATATCTTCGTTGATTATGTATGCCATGCTACAATAAGATTATTAGCCCAAAATAGCGTGATCAAAATTTAATTCAATATTTTTTATTCGTTATTATCCCAAGATTCTTGATTTACTTTAAGATTGTAGCATGTTTATTCAGCATGTAATCCATTAACAAAATAATATGTTCGTAACGTCATTTTGAGATCAAAAGCATATGAAGAATTTTCATAAGGATAGGATGAAATAACAAGGAATTAATTACATCTGCTACTCTCTCCCGACTCCATAAATGAGTGCATTACAAACCTCATTTACGTAGCTCTCGCTATCAATTCTCTGGTTAGAGTCCACTACATGTTGAAAATTGCTGACTATGAAAGATGTCTCTTTAAACGGTGTGACAGAACATGATTTTGTTTAAGAATCTGTCATGTAATTTCGATATTTTGACAACAGATTTAATCAATAAAGGCTTTAACTATCCATTTCATAAAAAATACAATAAGAAAGGATAAATATATTATAATATCCAGTGATTCATTATTAGTTGTTAGTTCTTACAAAATGCAAGTGATTTTAAAGTAGATGTATTAAAGTAAAGTATATTAATCTATAATCTTTAAGATCTATAATATTTCGTATGTATAGCTAATGTCTTTAAAATATTATAACTTAAGTTAATAATAAATTATTGTACACTATTATTATGACATCACTGGATATTTTTCTTATTTTCTTACTCTCGTGATCTTGTTTATAGTTTAAAGAGATAAACGTCAGCAGGTTATTCCTCCCATCCGAAGGCATGTCTGACTTGGACGCTCTGGTGAAGAAATGGAGCGATCTCTATAGCGAGGAAGTCCTGGAATTCGCTCGCCCCCCTCAGGTCTCCAACGAAGAAGTCTTTGCAGAGGTCTATCACTCTCTCATTCACTCCCCAGCCATCAGCGGAACCCTCATCCAGTTAGAGCACTCCCACGCCCGAGCACTACAAGATAAACACGAGGCCAACGCCTCCATACTCCACTCAGACTCCCAGGGCAGCTCAGAACTCCTTCAGTCCCGCCTGGCATCCGACCTCAGCAACGTACGAGACACCCAGTACCGAGAGTTCCGAGAATGGGTCATGCGAGTCCACGAAGAGTTCCAAGAGGGGAAGAAACCCGACATTGCACGCAGCGGATCCTCATTCAGCATCGAGGCGAGTCCCTCTGCACCTAGGCTCCAGGAAAGCTTCACAATTACCCTCGGAGCGCAAATGAAGCAAATGCACAATCTCCGCTTGGTCGCAGCGGAGGTCCTGGAGCTCTGTCGCTATCCATCCCCCATGGAGGACTCCTCCTCCCCCAACGCCTTCAAACATCCATGTCCCTCTACTCAAACAACATCTGCGGCCTCGTTCTCCTCCATGATAAGGGCCTTGAGCCCCTATTGACCACCTCCAATGAATACCACTTCCTCGACTACTCACAACAAATTGAAAACATCAACTCCTCAGAGGTTAAGGGTCGGAGTCTAAAATGGCGAAAGGAGCGCATAGAGCGAAAGGCCAATAGCGAGTTCCCGGAGCCTCAGGATCCATGCAGTGAGCTGCGCTCCGGTGACTTTATTGTCACGAAGCATTCCAATCTCTGCGAGATCCATGTGCTCTTTCACATGATCACGGATGAGAGTGTTTTGTCCGGGAGTATTAATTCCCGGCACCCGGCCGTGATGGGGCTTCGTAACGTTCTGAAGACGGCGTCTCTGTCTGATGTGACGACTGTGACGCTGCCCTACTGCTGGCCTCTGAGATGCATGAGATTATGACGGTGGCCTGGTGTATGAAGAGGGCGGAGTTAGTCTTTAAGTGTGTGAAAGGGTTTATGATGGAGGTTGCCTCTTGGGGAGGATCCGACATTAAAACCCTGCAATTCCTCCTGCCAAAGGAAATAGATGAGGATGTGTTTAATCGGCTTACTTCCATGCTGGCAGGGATTTTAGAACGTCAAATCCGATTAGAGGGATGTAGGGAGCGTTGACTATGTTTATATATAATAATGACATTATGTTAATAATTCATTAAAGTCATTCAGAATGTAAAGAATATAAATAAATTAATCATTTTAGAAAAACCATACGATTTTTTTATTACTTATTTGGTTTGATGGAATTGAAGTATCCATGCGGATATGAATAATAATCATTATAATAAGTCCATGCCAAACGTCATATTTACCTATACTTATTGGCAAATAGTAAATTAAACTAATAATGAACTTTTATAACCTCAAAAGTCTATTTTAGCCTGACAACTTCTTGCTAAAACATCTGGACTTTAAGTTTTTTAAAGCCATGATTTATATTTTTTATCATACTCCTCGTCTATAACATTTTAATCAGCCTTTTATGCCAAAATCTGTGATATCATAGATAGGCTTAATTAAGACACTCAACAATGCCTAAGGTTTTGATATTTTTAAAATAAATATATTATATTTATAAATACTTTTTCTATTTCCTTAAATTGGTGAGGGAATAAAACTGTTTATGTTTCAATTGGAGATAAGCAAAATAGAAATCACTTGTCTAGATCAAACATGAATATAATATATAATCTAAATAAGGCTGGGGTAAATTAATCGGGAGACAAAACATGCATCAAAAAATCTTTTGTTGGGGCCTTTGTTTCAGTAAATATAAACTTTTTAATTTATACATGATTTATAATAGAAAACGGCAAATATATCAATTATAAAGGACTGTATAGTCTCAATAATATATATGTATATATATATATATATGATAAGATGATCATGCTGGATGTTATCATCCAGGTGTTAAAGTAGTTTCTCAGTATGCGGTGTAGAAAGCAGCCAAGATGCATGTACGATATATAATATATATATATATATATATATATATATATATATCAGGCTTGTGGACGGAATGCAAAATTGAACGGTGTTTGCTGAACGGCGCAACAATGAACGGAACGCAACTTTTTTTTAACGTTGAACGCAAAAAAAAAGAGTTTTGCGTTCAGCGTTCAATTTTTCCAAACATTTCTTGGACTTTTTTCGGAAAAAACATCATCACTTTTTTTGGAAATTCTTTTCTAAAAAACGTCATCACTACGCATTACTACTTTTTGGGAAATTCTTTTCTTAAGAAAAACGTCATCACTACGAATTACTATTTTTGGAAATTCTTTTCTAAAAAAACCTCATCACTAAGCATTACTTTTTTTGGAAATTATTTTCTTTAAAAAAAAGTCATCACTTTTCCGGAAAACGTCGTCACTTTTTTAATATTTGAATGCTAACGGAACGCTGAACGCAAAAACATTGAACGGAACGCTATTTTTTTTTGAACGCTGAACGCAAAAAAAGCTGAACGCAAAAAAAGCTGAAATATGGTAATTGTATTTCTCAAATCAAAGGATCAACTTTTGGGGGGAGAGTAAGTGCAAAAATGTATCAAATATCCCAATGGCATATTGGTATAACCAGCTTTAATATTTTGGTATACTAAATCATGTCAATTTAATAATATAGAGTTAGTGACTTAGTCATACAAAATGTTGAGTGCTGAACGCAATGCTGTGTTCTTTTGTGATTGTTCGAGAAAATAACAATTGCAAAATTTGTTTCATTATTGTCGGGCGAGGTTTTTTCTACGTCTGAACTTAGGAATTCAGAAATATAAATTCAAAATCTTGACGTCACGTCTTCCTTAATTTAATTTTAGGAAATATTTTTCTGTAGATATTTGGGTCTGTAATGAGTTTTTAGAAACCTCTTGAAAGCTTTTGATTTTTGTTTCAATTAAAGACGAATAGACATAATTGTTCGCTTAGAGAAATTAGCTCATAATATAACTTTAATGCCAGTCCACACAAACATAATATTGCGCTCGTTCTGCAATTATATTCGGTACATTATAATGTATAATATTAGGAAGATATGGCCGAGGAAATACAGCCTAGGAAAATGGATAAGAAAGAAATGATCCAAGATAGAAAATACAACAAGGAAATAATTTACCAATAATTGCTAAAATAAAATTACTTTATACCAATATTTACTTTTTATATGAGAAATAATATTTTTACAGTACTTAGGTGTATTCCACTCGAATACTTGTCTACTAGTGTTGTCCATCGGCGCGATTTTCGAGCCCGAGCCGCCGAAAGACTAATAATTGAGCCCGAGCCCCATTAGTTTGATGCGCCCGACTTGCCCCCGCCGACCATTGGTAAAATATATTAATAGAAGAAGAAATTCAATTCAACAGATCCGAGAGAGTGAGGATGTTTTTTTTTAGAAAGAGGTCTGAGGACAAAAAGTGAAGACTTTTTCTATTAGGAAGAGTGTCATTTTTAATTTTTTTAAGAAAAAATTAAAAAGGCCGCCCGCATAGCCCGCCCGACATAGCATGCCCGCCCGATGGACAACACTATTTGTTAGAGATGGAAAGTCGAGGGATATTTGGGCGTGTGAAAGGAAGAATGTGATACAAATCTTGAACTCAATTGCACCCTCAGGGCATTCTAAAGCGTTAAAGTAACTTTACGCTTTAAGGCATTCTCCCTTTCACACGTTCAAAATATCCCTCGACTTTCCATCTCTACTATTGTCTACCCATGTATTAGAACAAATTTTCCCCATCAGCCATCATTTCCCTTTTCTACCTTGGGTTCATATCTTCCTAGTCTATTTTTTCCTAGGCCGTAATTTTCTTGGTCTATTTTTTTATGAACACCATAATTTTATAATACCTCTTAATAATTCTTCATATATTTAGCTTTGCTTTTTATCGATTAACAGGACTATCTGCCCCCAACAATCATCCTCCGTTACTTTTATTTCTATCCCTTAAAGTTCCCTTATTTTCACATGTGAAGATAGCTATGTTTACTTTTTCATTAGTGTTTGAAAACTATATTCCTAATATCGGTCAATTAAACATATACCAAATTAGGAACATAGGTTTTATTACTAATGCTATTTTGCAGGCTTGTGAGCGTTCAGCTTTTTTTGCGTTCAGCGTTCCGTTCAGCGTTCAAAAAAAAGTAGCGTTCCGTTCAGCGTTCCGTTCATTGAACGTGCGTTCAGCTGCACGCCGTTTCAAATTTTGCGTTCCGTTCACAAACTGCAATTTTGTCATAAAGACAATATAGTTACTTCATAAGTGGACTTTAAGGGATAAGAAATATTAGTAACGGGGGGGTAAATGGCACGGGGGAGGTGGTAGTACTGTTACGATCTAGAGCTTAAGCCAATGACGTAAGAGATTAAGTATTCATATCTTCGCTTCTCCCTGGTATGCGTCATATCTGAACCTTGCCTTTCAATTCCTACGTATCAGCAGGCCTCTGGAGGTGAAAGGAGTACTTGATTTCTTGATCTACACTTGTTTGTCTGTTCTTCTTTCCTTCGTCTGCTCTCTCCTCCATCCTGGTTTTTAGAATGCATATCATGGCGGTTCCCGTGTCGGACATTTGCGAGAATACGAAGCTCGCACGTGAAAACAGCCTCATGGGTAACTACGAGACGGCAAGCGTGTATTACCAGGGCTTGCATCCAGCAGATTCACCGCCTCCTGCCCAGCATGGAGGACCCCCTCCGCAAGCGAAAGTGGCAGACCATCCAGGGACAAATCGCTGCAGAGTACGACGTCTCAAGAACATCAGCCAGACCCTGGCACTCTTCAAGTCCGGCGAGTCCAGCCTAGAGCATCCCCGGAGGTCCTCAGCCTTCAGCTCCGCACTCTACGAGGAGGGCCCACGCGGGACCCAGACGTCTGGCCTCCAGCCTCCTCAACACCCCGAGAGAATTCCCGCCAATACATTGATCATACTCACAAGCCCGTCCGTGGACCCGGATCCTCCATCAAGTCTCGATCCACTAACCGCTCCAAGACTTCATCCACTACAACAGCAGGAGGTCGAAAGGGCGGTGGAAAAACAGCCTCCAGAAAAAGGATGAGTCAGCCACGACCTCTGGCAGAAGACGGCAGCCTCCTTCTGCCAAGTCCTCCTCCAAGGAGGCCGCAGATGAAGAAGAACCGTCTTCTGGCGCTTCGGAGGAAAGGAAGTTTGACAGCTCTGGGATGGAATCGGATCTTGTGGAAATGCTTGAGCGTGACATTGTTCAAAAGGACCCCAACACCCATTGGGATGACATAGCAGACCTCCATGAGGCCAAACGTCTCCTGGAGGAAGCGGTGGTTTTGCCCATGTGGATGCCGGACTTTTTCAAGGGGATTCGACGGCCTTGGCGGGGTGTCCTCATGGTGGGCCCACCTGGAACGGGGAAGACCATGTTGGCCAAGGCTGTGCGACAGAGTGCGCACGACTTTCTTTAATGTCTCTTCCTCTACGCTCACCTCCAAGTATCGAGGAGAGTCTGAGAAGCTTGTGCGGATACTCTTTGAAATGGTGAGTTCATAGATTCAAGTCAAACGGGTTCCAAAGTATCTTATTTTTACAATCCGAACTTTTTTTTATAAAACAAAAGTGTCAATGCAATCATATAGGCGTAAAAACGGATCGGATAATTGAAAGTGCTCTATGAGATGTTATTTCGAAACGCCAAAGACAGTACTTAAGCTCTCGGTTAATTTAATATATTATTTTTTGCCAAGCCTCGGAGTCAATTATTAATTTATCTCTTT
>CP045907.1:11209355-11270747 GCA_013387185.1 Caligus rogercresseyi
GTCATCGTCTTCCTTGTTCCCTTTTATTTTATTTTTTCTGTAGATATTTGGGTCTGTAAGAGTTTTTAGAAACCTCTTGAAAAGCTTTTGATTTTTGTTTCAATTAAAAGAACGAATAGATAATTAGTTATTAAAAATTAGCTCTATATAACTTTAATGCCAGTCCTACACAAAACATAATATAGCGCTCGTTCTGCAAATATAGCGGTGCATTATAATTTATATTAGGAAGATATGGCCGAGGAAAATACAGCCTAGGAAAAATGGATAAGAAAGAAATGATCCAAGATAGAAAATACAACAAGGAAATATTTACCAATAATTGCTAAAATAAAATTACTTTATACCAATATTTACTAAATTTATATGAGAAATAGTATTTTTTACAGTACTTAGTGTATTCCACTCGATACTTGTCTACCCATGTATTTGAACAATTTTTTTTCCATCAGCCATCATTCCCTTTTCTACCTTGGGTCATATCTTCCTAGTCTATTTTTTTCCTAGGCCGTAATTTCTTGGTCTATTTTTTATGAACACCATAATTTATAATACACTCTTAATATTCTTCATACATTTAGCTTTGCTTTTTATCGATTAACAGGACTATCTGCCCCCAGACAATCACCCCCCGTTACTTTTATTTCTTATCCCTTAAAGTTCCCTTAATTTCACATGTGAAGATAGCTATGTTTACTTTTTCATAGTGTTTGAAAACTATATTCCTATATCGGTCAATTAAACATATAACCAAAATTAGGAACATAGGTTTTATTCACTAATGCTATTTTGCAGGCTTGTGAGCGTTCAGACTTTTTTTTGCGTTCAGCGTTCCGTTCAGCGTTAAAAAAATTAGCGTTCCGTTCAATGTTTTTGCGTTCAGCGTTCCGTTAGCGTTCAGCGTTCAACTATTTAAAAAATAATTTCCACAAAAAGTACTGCGTAGTGATGACGTTTTTTTTTTAGAAAAGAATATCCAAAAAAAAGTACTGCGTAGTGATGACGTTTATAGAAAAGAATTTCCAAAAAGTACTGCGTAGTGATGACGTTTTTTTTAAAAAGAATTTCCAAAAAAAGTGATGACGTTTTTCCGAAAAAAGTCCAAGAAATGTTTGGAAAAATTGAACGCTGAACGCAAAACCTTTTTTTTTTGCGTTCAACGTTCAGCGTTCAAAAAAAGTAGCGTTCCGTTCATTGAACGTGCGTTCAGCTGAACGCCGTTCAATTTTGCGTTCCGTTCACAAGCCTGCAATTTTGTCATAAAGACAATATAGTTAACTTCATAAGTGGACTTTAAGGGATAGAAATATTAGTAACGGGGGGGTAAATGGCACGGGGGAGGTGGTAGTACTGTTACGATCTAGAGCTTAAGCCAATGACGTAAGAGATTAAGTATTCATATCTATCGCTTCTCCCTGGTATGCGTCATATCTGAACCTTGCCTTTCAATATCCTACGTATCAGCAGGCCTCTGGAGGTGAAAGGAGTACTTGATTCTTGATCTACACTTGTTTGTCTGTTCTTCTTTCCTTCGTCTGCTCTCTCCTCCATCCTGGTTTTTAGAATGCATATCATGGCGGTTCCCGTGTCGGACATTTGCGAGAATACGAAGCTCGCACGTGAAAACAGCCTCATGGGTAACTACGAGACGGCAAGCGTGTATTACCAGGGCTGCATCCAGCAGATTCACCGCCTCCTGCCCAGCATGGAGGACCCCCTCCGCAAGCGAAAGTGGCAGACCATCCAGGGACAAATCGCTGCAGAGTACGACGTCATCAAGAACATCAGCCAGACCCTGGCACTCTTCAAGTCCGGCGAGTCCAGCCTAGAGCATCCCCGGAGGTCCTCAGCCTTCAGCTCCGCACTCTACGAGGAAGGCCCACGCGGGACCCAGACGTCTGGCCTCCAGCCTCCTCAACACCCCGAGGAATTCCCGCCAATAACATTGATCATACTCACAAGCCCGTCCGTGGACCCGGATCCTCCATCAAGTCTCGATCCACTAACCGCTCCAAGACTTCATCCACTACAACAGCAGGAGGTCGAAAGGGCGGTGGAAAACAGCCTCCAGGGAAAAAGGATGAGTCAGCCACGACCTCTGGCAGAAGACGGCAGCCTCCTTCTGCCAAGTCCTCCTCCAAGGAGGCCGCAGATGAAGAAGAACCGTCTTCTGGCGCTTCGGAGGAAAGGAAGTTTGACAGCTCTGGGATGGAATCGGATCTTGTGGAAATGCTTGAGCGTGACATTGTTCAAAAGGACCCCAACACCATTGGGATGACATAGCAGACCTCCATGAGGCCAAAAGGCTCCTGGAGGAAGCGGTGGTTTTGCCCATGTGGATGCCGGACTTTTTCAAGGGGATTCGACGGCCTTGGCGGGGTGTCCTCATGGTGGGCCCACCTGGAACGGGGAAGACCATGTGGCCAAGGCTGTGGCGACAGAGTGCGGCACGACTTTCTTTAATGTCTCGTCCTCTACGCTCACCTCCAAGTATCGAGGAGAGTCTGAGAAGCTTGTGCGGATACTCTTGAAATGGTGAGTTCATAGATTCAAGTCAAACGGGTTCCAAATCTTTTTTTTATAAAACAAAAAGTGTCAATGCAATCATATAGGCGTAAAAACGGATCGGATAATTGAAAGTGCTCTATGAGATGTTATTTCGAAACGCCAAAGACAGTACTTAAGCTCTCGGTTAATTTAATATATTATTTTTGCCAAGCCTCGGAGTCAATATTAATTTATCTCTTTAAGCGAATATTAGTAAAAAAATGCAGGTTGAAGTAACTAGTTTCTAGTCCAACTAATTAGAGCATGTTATGCATTTTTAACAAACCCATGATACGTGCTCAATATGAAACCTAAGATGGAGTGGGCAGTCCCGAATCTTCCTAAGGGAAAACCATTTCATTAATATTTTTAACAAAGGGCTTACTAGCCTGTTATTGTATATATTTAAGACTAAGGAAGAATATCTTAATATATGTCAATAAGACGGACATTCAAATCTGTCTTAAATGTGTGAATGATAAACAGAGACATATCAATCAAAACTAAACTAGCAATCTAGTTTACTTTAGTAGTCTTAAACAGAAATATTTATTATAAAAATGGTGGCCATTTTATTCCTTCATTATAAATCAAAATACTTAAAGAGTTATGTAATTTTGTGTGCAGACACATCAGTCTCATTTTGAACACATCTTTACTAGATCTTCAAGATAACTTGACTGTAAGATATATATGAAAGCAAATTTTTGTTTTGATCTATTATTGAATTTTTGTGGAATGTTTCTATTTGACACTATCAAGATATATAAATGCTTAGTATGGATGCAAAACCTAAGTATTTTTCCTATTACGTCATCAAAAATACATTGTAATGATTTTACTTCCCGCTTGTCCGTAGTTTTTAATGATATCACACCGGCAAGCGAAAAGTCAATTCTCTTGTTCCTGTGGACATATCTTGTAATTCAATATACCTTGGATACTATTATATTAATATTTGTATATAATTTCAGGCTCGCTTCTATGCGCCCAGCACGATATTCATCGATGAAATCGACTCCCTCTGCTCTCGCAGAGGTTCCGAGTCTGAGCACGAGGCCTCTCGTCGTGTCAAGTCCGAGCTCTTGGTCCAAATGGATGGGATGTCCAGTATCACGGATGAGCCTGGAAAGGTGGTCATGGTCCTCGCGGCCACAAACTTCCCCTGGGACATTGATGAGGCACTCCGACGTCGACTGGAAAAGAGGATCTACATTCCCCTTCCCACAGAGGAAGGGAGAGAGGCTCTCGTAAGATGATCATTATTGTATTTAATTTAAGAAATCTTTTTTTGTCTAGTTTTCTATTTAAGAGCTTCGAATGTCTTAATTCCCATGAAATGACTTATTTCAAATTTAATCTATAGAGAAAAAATATTATTTTTGTGAGTTATAATTAGGTTAAAAAAGGTACTTTTCGCAAACTCACAAATAAACATGATTTTTTCATTTTATTACAAATGTTCAATTTTTCTATGTCCAATAGTCGGATCCATTTATCAACATATATGATAAAACCAAATAATGTTTTTCTTTATTTAATTCATACTAATATGTTATTGTATGAGTTTTCAAAGGATTCGAAAATGACGTCATGATTGTTGGCAATGACATAATGGCCATGAAGAAGAGACAATTAGTACTTTATAGAACTAATTTCTTCTCTCCAAATTGATCTTCACTCCTCAATAGTCGGTAGTGAAGTTAGTCTCTGTAACAGGTTGCCAACTACATTTAAAAAAACACCACCTTTTGTTTAATCTCAGTTATATTATAATTTCTTCAACCAAATTGAAAATATGTGTTTAAAAATATCAAATTGAGTTGCTTCATTTATATTTTTATTGGGTCTCATTTAGCGATAGTGAACGAAGGGCGTCCACAGAAAGTGAAGATAACTGAAAATAACTTGATAAAAATAAGTTCTTATGAAAAAATGAAAAAATCGTTTTCTTAATATTTATATAAAAATAAGACGTTAATGAAAATGTTTCATTATTAAATGTTATATTTCATTAAATATTATATAAATAATTCATTATTAATATTATATTTTCATAACATATTATATATACATATATTATTTGTTGTGCCTTAGCGCTTAATTTAACTTTATATGTTGAAAATCCCAGTACTTAGGTTCTATAATGACCATTAATTATTGTATAATATTAATCCATTTCATTCCATAGCTCAAAATCAACTTAAAAGAAGTCAAAATATCCGAGGATGTCGTTCTGAAGAACATTGCTGGGTAAGTCATCATATTTTATAATATAACTCAAATCTATTTTACGTCATATCTGTGGCAATATTGTGTGATCTCGTTTTTGAATGCCCCATCATGAAAGATAGGAAAAAACATAAATATATAGCTACGTCCAAAGAGAATCAAAGAGAAAAAGAGCGCAGTAGATTTTAAAGAAAAGAACGAGTTGAATATTTTATCAAATCACGCATTTTTGTATCTTTCTATTTATATACTTTTTTATTTCTGTTTATAAAAATTATCACAAATTTTAACAAATATATAAACAAAACCTATTATTAATAAAGCCGTATTAATTTTGACTTTTTGATAAATTGCTTGACTCTAACAGACTTTTTAGCTTAGTCACTGAGTTAACCAAACCCAATGACGTTTTTGAAGGGACTGTTTTTTTATTAAATATAAAATAGTGTTACTGAAAATGATGGATTTCCTTTCTTGTTTTTAAGACCATTTAATTGTACTCAGTGGGGCAGCCATTTTAGGTCGAAATACGCCGTCCTCAAAGAAACTCTTCATTTCGATCAATTTTTCTTTTCTGTTGATGATCATCACTATTATATAGGTCGGCTCTTCTTTTCTTTTATGTTCTTTAGCTACGTCTAATAATAAAGTAAAGGACATTAATACTGAATGTCCTCTATTTTAAATATTTATGTGAATATGTTTTATCCTCTTACTTTCTACCTTAATACAGAAAACTGGGCGGTTATTCTGGAGCGGACATCACAAACGTGTGTCGCGATGCAAGCATGATGTCCATGCGTCGAAAGATTGCTGGCCTCCGACCCTCTGAGATCCGTAATCTGGACAAGGACGAGCTAGACCTCCCAGTCACCATGCAGGACTTTATGGATGCCATCGCCAAGTGCAACAAGTCCGTTTCACAAGAAGATCTGGATAAATACGAAAAATGGATGGAGGAATTCGGATCCTCATAGAAAACAAAAAAGGAGGAGGATACTATATAGTTTAGAAAACACATCATTTAATTATACATTCACATTTACTATTACTCACATTTCTTAGATTATTTTATTACCTCGAAAACACTCAAAAGTTGTTGATTTCTTTTCGCTCTTTAAAATGAAGGTAATTTAATTTTAAGTCACATTGCACATATTTTATAACAATAAACCATTTAATAAATACTGTCCACCTAATAATATACATACTTTTTAATAAAGAACCTTGTTGATATTTAATAATCTGGCCATACTTTCGTCGTCAGTGGGTTTAAATGGAATCAAAAATTAGATTATAAACGTATCACGGAGAGTCTCTTAGCTCATAGGGAAGCGTGCTTGACTCTCCAATGCTAAATGAGCAAGTCTAACCTTCTCCGAGAGGGAGGTTCAATTTTGACCGACCTTATTCAAAAGATTAAAATAAGTTATATAGAATATCAGGCATGCTCATTTCAATTGTAATGAAGCACCATTGGTTCTATTATTATTTTCACATCCTCAAAACGTCTATTGCAGCAATATTTTTTGATGACGTAAGAGGAAATACAAACTTACTAAAATATATATTCCTTCCCACATGCCGTTTTGACGTCATTAAGAATCACTGGCAAGTCAGCTTTCTTGGCAATATGGACGAACCTTGGGTTTGATGAACTAATTTTAATGCAAGCGTTACTTTATATCTAGGCGGATACTGCCATTCCATTAACCAAAAAGTAAATACGGCATCATGTAACGCAGGCAAAAGTTGCGCCGATTATTGTTCTGAATAGATTAGGGTGACAATAGCTTTATAATGTTTGGATGCTCAAATTAATAAATGATTTGGAAGGAAGCCTTTATGTTTATTCATTGTTGACAAAAGTGGGGATATAAAATAAACTATGTTTTAAAATGAAGATTCAAATATTGATATATTGAACTTTTGTAGTATTTTTTTAAATCAGTTCCGATTGAGTAATAAACATGTATAGCCAGTCATAAGATAATAGCTGGTTGTCGGACTATTGATGGAGCTAAACAGCTCTTACTTCTCTCATTTCTGATGAACTTAATATGTTCCTTACCCATGTCGCTGGTTTGTTCTATTTTAGTGTATTATTGCCTAAGCCTATTTGGTTGATGAGTTTACGTTAACGACATTCCCTCGGGGGGTAAATAAGTGATCACATAATTATAAGTTACATAGGTTGGTCAATTACATCATGAGAGACATAATTATGTTGCATATGGATCATAATCAGATGAAGAAACGCTTATAGAGCCATCCATATACATACTTAACATAATAAGCACAATTTAGGAAATCAATATTATGGACGGATAAAAAAAGCTTCCAATAGTTCCTAGTAGCGTTAATAATCCGAGTAAGCATCTACAGCGGTATTGGTTGTTTTTAGTAAGCTATGCCCAATCAGTATTCATCGATCTTAGGGAAACTATCCGAATGAAGGAAATATCCGTAAATTTCAACATTATTCTACAATAGGAGTAATCATTTTTAAATAATATCAATACTGATTGACAGAAATTATGAAATCCGCTTAACGGAATATCCATCAGTAGTCCCAACTCTGGTTCTCAGTATTCATGAACGGTCAATGCTAAATCTCCTCAGTAAATAAGCTTATCGATCTATAAGCCCAAAAATTAGTTATCAACGGACCAAGGAATTGCAGTATTTTTGGATAACCCATTGTTTTGGTCAAGAAGTCTACTCCTTTGATCATTATAAGTGTCTCAAGTCTCTGTTACATGTTGAAAATGATTGTATGTCGAAGTTATTTATACATAAATGTATTCCATGTCAGTTATTTCTCTGTTCATATTGATTACTGATACAAATATTTTATCTATTGAACATTCTTCTGATTTTTTATTGTAGTGAGCGTAAAATGCCTGTGTATATTTCTACTACTGTATACTCTGGTTTGAGTTAGCTAAAAGATCAATCATCTTAATATTATTTGGCAACTATTTTTGATTCATTTGAAAGTGTACTTGGTTTAATATTATTACAAACAAGCTACTTAATGGGTGTATATATATTAACACTTAACAATATTTTTAAGATTAATAAACAGCAAAACGCAGTTCCGTTTTATACGTTTAATCAAGTATTCATTTGGATATAATTAAGTATTATTGCGTCAAATAAATCCAGTAAAAATCTCGTATACTTACATAACCAAATTGAATAACAAACACCTCTTCTATTTTTGAGCAAATTCAATAAAACATTGAAATATTCAACAGTTTTCAATAATAAATAAATTTTGATAAGTAGATTAATTTTATATAACTATTAGTGAACTTGTTTAAATATATATTTCTTGATGGATTTTAAATAAAATATTGACAGAACAGACAAACGATTATAGAGTAGAAGTAAATCCACAGTCATACTTTATTTGCACGAGTAGTACTTTTAAAAAGGCAAAAAAATATAAATTAGCATCTGCATAACTTTTCAAAATCCATATTTCTCTTCTTATCACCTTATCGGGCGTGCCTTATGAAGAACAAGTATTTGACAAAGACTGACTATCTTGAGCACTAGTGGCAAACAGGTGCAGCGTAGGGCTCATGAATCGTCTCAACCCCTTTCAGTTGCTCCAGAGGGCCCGCATTACGATGTAAACATATATGACGTCATTATGTCATTCTCTCCATTGTTTTTATTATTGTTATGAAAGTCTGCCTGTAGTTCTATCAACATTTTATTTCGTAGTTTGATAAAAATAGAGTGTCAGCATGGCCACAGTTCGCATCCCGGAGCAGAAGGTGATTCTTTGTGGGGAGTACGGCGTGGGGAAGTCCACTGTTTCGTCGCTTCACGACGGACACCTTTACAAACGAGAGTGATCGGAAGTCCACTCTGGGTCTGGACATTTCACCAAGATATATGGTGAGGGGCGGGTGAAGTTGGCTCTCTGGGACACGGGGGGCATGGAGCGAATCGCATCCATTACCTCCAGCTACTACAAGTTCTCACAGGCAGCCATCCTTGTCTTTGCACTGGATCGACCACATACGTTCCACGTTCTCTCACAGCATCTCCTGGACATTGTTACCTATGCGGAAAACGCTAAGATTTTCCTGTAGGTCCCATCCAAAAGAACCTTTTTCTAATATTATTAATAAGACTCAAACCTTTGTACCGACCGTGATAGGCTAAACAAGCATGGGCATTATATAAAACCCCCAGATGGTATTATGAATTCAAGCATTAGTTCTATGAAGAGTAACTCTGAGATACGCCAAACATCCTTAGAAGAAAACACACCCTTAAGAGTATTTTCTTTATGGGCCTCGATCGTTATCGAATCCTTTGAATAGACTCTTCAAATGCTACTTGCCATATAATAAAGAAAGGCAATGGAATTGTCAACCGGATAAAAATATATGCTCAAGTTCAGTATAACTTTTTTATTACATAAAAGCATCCTTATTTATTGTATTTTATTGAATTAAGCATTATTAACAAAAAATTAATTAACATTTTTTCTATATACAAAATTTACATAATGTCACCCATCTGGTTGTTTGGCCTCTATGCTTTCAGCCTATGATCAATTAAAGATCGCTATTGTCGTGCTTACCTGTTGTCTATAGATCAAAACGACCATAAGTTGATTTTTTTTTCTTCTTAAAAGAAGCTAAGGAGACAAAATGTATTCATTTGTAACTTGAGGACTTTTTACAAATAAGGTGATCAGGGAGAAGGAAAAATAATTAATATTATTATCTCTTCATGTAAGTTGAAATGAGGCATTCTAGTTGTGAAATGAAGCTGTTTTAATCAATAAAGTTTCATATTGACCTGGAGAACAAATAACTTGTGGTTTTATAGATAATGAAGACTGGTAATTTTTTGAGGAAATATTTTACAACATAAAGTATTTAGGATCATATCATTAAATATATAATTTATAGAATTGCTGAGGCTGAGAATATACTTTAACATAACACTTGCTTGCTTCCTACTTTGGTAGATAAAAAAACAAGGACTGTACATATTGACAAGAGAGCTGCCTACATGCTGGCCGGCGATTTTCAATGACGTCACCCCGGCAAGCGGAAAATAAATATATATTTTGACATGCATTTCTTCCTGCTGTCGTCATCAAAATTATATTTTTGGTGATGTCACAAATAATAATATGATTACTGACGTTTCACAATACATAAAACATGAATAAACATACCATGTGGTATTTTTATATACCTTGCCTTATACAAATATATATCTTTCGTTTATTCAGAAATCATTCAATCCAATCTTTTGTATAATCACATTTTTACCAATGGGTTAAAATGGTTTCCATCCTTAATTTTCCTATTTGTCTCCCAAAAGGTGTGGAAATAAGTACGATCTAAAGTCCAAAGTACAAGTCTCGGATCAGGACATGGAAATGTTCTGCGAACAGTGTCACAACCTTGTTTCTGGGATCTACAAAACCTCTTGCAAGACCGGGGAAGGCGTTGAGGAAATGTTTGAGGACATAGCACTTAAAATAAGGGAATCCAACAGGTAAGCTTTTCCCTGTAAAGATTTATTTTTTAAAATAAACTTTACTTAGATTTCTATTGTAAGGATAATTTCATTTTTATTTATACGCTGTGGGATGTCTGAGAAAGAATTGGAGATCCCTGGGTTAGATTGACAATAATGCTATTATGCATACATCTTTTGGAATGACGCCAAGACTCTGCGTATGCAAAAGTACAATTAAAATATATTTGACATTTAAAAAAGAGTTACTCTGCCTGATGTCACTTTGCTTTACAACCCTTCTAAAGAAAATATTGAACATTATTATCATCAATGCTTCTTCTACAATCTCAGGTTTTTAAAAGTACGCCCATATTGCCAAGAGATCGGTCTTCGCTTGCCTGTGATTATTAATGACGTCACAATAGGAAGAATAACATTTTGCAAAATGTTTCTTTCATAGAAATATATAGAGAACTTATCCACCTAAATAGCAAATAAACATCGTTCAGCTGTCGCCATTGCCCAATATAAACAAAGTAATTTGATCTACGTCATCGTAAGCTGATCATAAGATAGAAAGATTTGTTGTTATTGGGCAATATGACGTATTTTTATAAATAATCCAATAAGCTTTCTTTGTCTTTATATTTCTATGGTTTCTTCCCGCTGTCGTCATCAAAAATCTATTGCTACAATAGATTTTGATGTCGTGAAAATAATAATAAGGTTTACCTACCCACTGAAACATTAATAACAATGTTCAGAAATGTGTAAATGGCTAGAAAAAAGGGAACAATGGTAAATGACGGAAATTAATGGAAATAATAGCCCAAAAAAAATGGAGGAGGAAGAAATGACAGAGAAAATTTATGGAAATTAAAGACAGGGATAGGGGAGTATTTGAGGTGTATTCAATATAATTTGAAACTTCAGTAATCTTATTTTTATTTTCACGTATTTTCCATCAAAATGATATATACTAGGTATAGTTTTCATGACGACAATGGGATTTGAAAAAAAATACAAAATATAAATTTCTTATCGCTTGCCGGTGTGACGTCATTAAATCCTTCTAAAGAAAATATTGAACATTATTATCATCAATGCTTCTTCTCCAATCTCAGGTTTTTAAAAGTACGCCCATATTGCCAAGAGATCGGTCTTCGCTTGCCTGTGATTATTAATGACGTCACGATAGGAAGAATAACATTTGCAAAATGTTCTTTCATAGAAATATATAGAGAACTTATCCACCTAAATAGCAAATAAACATCGTTCAGCTGTCGCCATTGCCCAATATAAACAAAGTAATTTGATCTACGTCATCGTAAGCTGATCATAAATAGAAAGATTTGTTGTTATTGGGCAATATGACGTATTTTTATAAATAATCCAATAAGCTTTCTATGTCTTTATATCTCTATGGTTTCTTCCCGCTGTCGTCATCAAAAATCTATTGCTACAATAGATTTTGATGCCGTGAAAATAATAATAAGGTTTCATACCCACTGACAACATTAAATTAACAATGTTCAGAAGAAATGGACATGGTAAATACGGCTTAGGAAATAATAGCCCAAAAAAAATGGAGGAGGAAGAAATGACAGAGGAAAATTTATGGAAATAAAAGACAGGGATAGGGGAGTATTTGAGGTGTATTCATTAAGAGTGAAACTTCAGTAATCTTATTATTATTTTCACGCCATCAAAATATATGTAGCAGTATAGTTTTCATGACGACAGCGGGAAGAAAAAAAATACAAAATATACATTTCTTGTCGCTTGCCGGTGTGACGTCATTAAAATCGCAGGCAAGCAAAAAGTCAGCTGTCTTGGTAATATAGACGTACCTTATCTTTCAAACTACCTTGCTTTAAGAGTGTAAGAGAGTCTAAAAACAGCAGTTCATAGCAAGAGATTGACAAAAACCCAAATAATGTTGATTTCATATAATAAATCATGGATATTTTATTGATAATTGGGAGTTCCATAATTGCATGAAGAATTTCCCTTATTATGGATCAAATATATTATTGTTTATTAAGAGAATGCTCATTTTGCTCAAAATATTATATATCTATTTATAGAAAAATAAATTCAATTCTACCTTATTTATATATTATTACCTTTTGGTTAATAAGAATAACGTTTAAATTAATATTAAGTACGAGTATCGCCTAATTTGTTATAGGAAATCAACTTTGTTGGGCTTTCATCAATCCCATGTTGTGAGCAGCTGCTTTTATCTTTACTTTGTCTACTTTGAGTCAATAAATAGGGCAAAATGAAATAAATAATATCGAGATTGATCTAAATGTTGTATTATTATCTTTTGATTAATGAACACTAGCGGAGGTTATCCAGTATTGGTCGGAATTTTTGGGTGTGTTCACTTTGACCTAATATTTCCTTGGCACCTCAAACTTATCTATAGAAAAGTTGATTTGAACAAGCGTATTAACGATTTTTCATTAGTATATATTTTTTCCGGGAACAACCAATAACTCAAAAATATTCTTAGCACTCTAAAAATAAGCACATAAAATTTACCCAAATCTAACGCGTCACTACATAAACATGTTCAACTCTCAATGTTGGGGCGCAGGTTCATATACTCCCGAGAAGGGATGGTCATTTTTGGTCTGCCTCATTGATAAGATTGTAGGTTCGAGTGACTAAATTTAATGCTTATTTATATCTAGTCGGATACTGCAATTCTATCGAAGCAAATAGGCACACAAAAAAACAAATTCTCCGGGAAGTACCAAAAGACCCAAAATACACCTCAAAGTCATCTACAGACAATTCGGTCCAAATCCAACTTGGCCATATTAAGAAAAAAACATTTTGGCGAATAAAATAAAAATGATGATAATGAATTTTCCGATAGATTCCACATCCACTGAAACCCTACTCCCATAGCCCTCAAAACTACTCATAGAATTTGGTGTCACGATCTTATGAATCGTTTGAGAACAAACAGACGAAGGAATGGAATTCTTATTTTATTAGTAAAAATAACATTTAATTTTAATTCTACGCAACTTGTGAATTATACTATTTTGCGTTTTCGTCGATCCCTCATTATGAACAAGTCTTTTTTATCACTCTAACCTAAGACACTGGTTTGTAATAATAGCTCGAAAAGGGACACGCACAGTGCGGGGAGACTGTGAAAGACAAAGCAATGACGTCACCAGTTAGATTTACATACATCAACCCTACAGACAGGGTGCTCAATCTTTGTTCTGAAAAGTGATGACGTCAGTGCCTTACATCAGCACGCGCCTAGATACGAATATTCTCCCTCTTTGACCCTTTAATGATTATTAATATTTTATACAATCATCATGATGACTACACAAAATCAAGGAGAGATTACAATTATTTGTCCTTTGGTCAGATTTGAAAGTTATTTATGCAATGCTTTGTATGTCTGCCTATAATCCCAGATCAAAAGTCCCAATTCTAACTATATCCTCTCCCTCTTTTTTTCTAGATCTCGAATGGAACTGAGCGCAATGGAGGAAAACATCCGCATCGCTCGCCATTCTCGATATTCCATAGAAGATGATAAACCTTGTCAAAACTGTTGAAGAAATATTTAATGCAAACATCGTCGTAGTTTAATATCCAGACTTTTTTAAACTAATACCTATCAACCTATTATATATATTATATTTATAAATTAGCGTTAGTACTCTTTGTTTTTTCTTTATTCAGGGACTTTTTATATAACTATTATTAATCATATAATACCTATTGTCACTTCCCCCTTTTAACGAATATATATAAATAATATATTTATACATCATGATATGCTTAATTTTCCTCTCTCAACTGAATCACAAATAAGATATGCATACAGTAAATAGGACAACTATTCAATCCACACCTGATTGGAGGAAGTTATTCAATATAAATGAAGGTCAAATACCTATGAATAGTTTGATGGGAGAGAGAGGGATAGTTAGATCGAACATCTGTGAATCTTTTTCAGGAGAAAATAGGGCTTATTTGTTTAACATAGACCATAAGAATGAAGTTATATAGCATAGAATCCTCATATTATACATAGATGAGGGTTTAACTCTTTTGGAAAATTGTTTATTAAATAAATATAGATTTGACAAATTTTCTAATATTATCAATTTAACTTAATTCTTGATTGGTGTTCAGTTATTGATATTCCGCCAGTGTTCTTGGGTCAAGTAGATCCGATCCATTTCAAATCAGCACATTCCAACAATTTTATGTTAAGATACTAAACAGATGTTTACTAGTTTATACCAAGTCTTATGAATTGACTATGTGATTGATATTTGACCTTTTCTAGATCACATTTATGTGGATCCGGTCCATTTTTAGGCGTTCAAATCAACCTAATCCAACAATTTTATGTATAAATACTCAACAAATTTTAAATTAGTTTATGTCGAGCCTCATTAATTGATTATATGGTTGATATTTGTCCTTTCCTTGATTACATTGATGTATATATATTTATATGCTACTCGTTCTTCTATTTGGTAAAAAATAAACACGGATCCCTCAGACCCCAACACCAAGCAAGGGCCAATATCAAAAAGCCATGACCCTTAATATTTGAATTTTAACTATCTTAATCATGTATTCTACACACTGATAAAATTCCATATCATGGCCTCATTTATTTATTGACCAAACCCATGATATTTTATGTGTATACAAAGTTTGAATATAGTAATTAAATATGTACATCGCAAACAATACAAATAAAAAGACAATTATTAAAAATGACAAAAAATAACAAAACAAAAAGACAAGCAATAAATATTGTAGTTACTTGTGATTATGTCATCACTGATGACACATTACTTTAAAATTCTTTAGATGAAGAGTTTGTACAACATCACTGATATTGTTCCTCGTTGAAGCAAATATTTTTTTTTGCATAGAGTATCTGATGTGATCCCATGATAGTTCCGCCTTGGTTTTGTTATCTTCTTTTCCATGGTAAAAACAATTTGTATAAAAGCTAAAATTGTCGCTTAAAACCTCTTCCCATTGTAGCATAGGAGTGGGCAAGTTTCTTACAATGCAAAAGAAAATGCTATTCGGTTTCGTATCAATGGTCAAAATGCTTATAGATGGATTTGTTTTAATATTGTGGCAAAATATATAAAAGATCGTCAACACACTTCTTGAGCGGTACAATCTGAGGACAGGTGGCATAGTGTCTGAACATATAGCTGTTTGGGAATACAAAGCCTTGCAATCGTCTGGAAGAGCTTAGGAGAGCTAAGCATCCCAAAGCATACGAGGAGCAATTATCCTCTGCAACTTGGATAGTAATAGTATTTTTCATCTTTTTATTCTTCTACTGGTCATATTTTATATTATTTATTTATTAACCTCAGTATGTCTGAGCATATATCATATACTGTGTAATTTAAAATTATCTTAACATATGCCAATACAACATATTTGTGAAAAAACAAGGAACCAAACCTCTAGATGCGTGGGAGTGAACATCTATCCAGGCTTATAAGCCAAAGTAACGACCTTAACAAAGGCATCTAATGCAATTATTTCTAATGAAAATTAAGTTTCAAGAGCGTAGGAAGGACGACTTGTACACTGTTCTTCTATAACTCATTATGCATAGGAACACATAACTAAAAATGGGAGTGCAGCAAAGGAGTTTTTTATTCACTGTTTGGTGTTAGATGCACTTGCAGCTAGGAAACAAGCTTTTCCATATACAAAATAAATACTCCCCCTGTTATTAAAATAGAAACTACTATGGACACTATAAACATATCCTTTTAAGACATCTAAAACAATATTATTTTCATAACCTTGGGATTTTCTTTTGATAAGCTTTAATCATTTTTTTAAAGATAATTTAAATTCGATATAAGTAATATTTTATATCATAGCTGAACTAATATTTGACCAATGCTACGTCATTAATAAAATATGGCATTACATTTTAAACCTAGTTCATAACAAGAGGCATGTAACACTCAGAGAGTGCAAACCTCCGCCGATCCCCACCAATGAATCACTTGGTCTTTTTGTCATTTCCAACCCTGTACGCACTGTCCTTTTAACTCTACATACTGCTCCTTTAACTTTACACACTTGAATTATAGGGGGCGTTCCACTTCATCAAGAGGAGAGCACAGCACAGCGACATCTATTGGCAGAGTAGGCTAACTTGAAATATTTAGTAGTATTTAGCTCATTTTGCATCTTAAAGAAGCACTCAGAGATGCCAAAATTTAATTACTTGTTTCTTTTGGCATTTCCAACAACTCCACAAAGTTTCATCCGAATCCGTTCCGCACTTTTTGAGTTATCCTGCTGACAAACAAACCAACAACCAACAAACCAACGCCAGTGAAAACAATACCTCCTTCGGCGGAGGTAAATATTATTATCCTTCCTGCCTTTGTTTGGAGCAATTACCGATCTACTCATGTATATTTTTATATACAGTCGTCCCTCGCAAAGTCGCGACGGCCCGGATCCACTACATGACCACCGCGAGATATATGAGGGTCCCGATGTTGATAAATATTTTAAAAAAAAATAATACTTTTCGTTTTGCCGTAAAAAACGGGAGCTAAGGCGTCGTCGCGTAGTAAAAGAACTGCGAGATGTCGAGGGGCGAAGTAGCGAGGACTGACTGCATTTACTTTATATGCTATTTATATATGTAACAAATAAGAAAATTTATTATGCCATGGTTTGCTATAGGAAATTATAGAGCCAATGATTGGATAATCAAGGGACTACTCCAATACATGGATTCACTTCCTACTGTAGACTTTTATCCATATTATTGTATACATACTTAAGGACAAATAATGTTACGATGTTTTTTTGTTTGACAAAATACATATTGATATGATACAAGTTTGAGGTCAAGTGATTTTGTATATTTATGTTGGCCCGAGCCAATATAGTCCATTTTATTAGAGCCAAAAATCAATATTATCTTTATAAATATAGAAGCTCACAAATTGCCCTGTCTCCTGATTATCAATTAAAAGTGTCACATTAAACTAGGCTTTCCCCCTATGAATATGCTCATATAAAGATTATCTAAAAAATATATATAATTCACACAATAAATATTGAAAGACAGAGTTATTCATTGTATTCATGGATGAAAAATTGTTGAATCTGATTATTTTTGTGCGAAAGTGTCTCCTCTGATGCCTCAATAAATGCATTGTAAACATAAATAATTGGATATTTTTATATAACTAATTCAGAGGGAAACAAACATTTATCATAATTTTGGATTTTATTGCTCTTTTACGTTGAGTGATGATTCGAAATGTAGCATCCTATATTTTCTATAGCGTAAACCACTAGGCCAATGGGAAAATGGAAGTACCTTACTATTAAGGATATAGCATTGAAAGTTTTTTCTAGAACATTATTTGATGAAAGAAAGGAACGTGAAGAATAGAAAAGCCAAGATACAGCAAAATTTGCTTTATAGCTAATAATTTCATTATTTTTTTGACATTTACGAAAGTTCCTAGTAGAATAATTCATATCAAGAAGCAGTATTATTATTATTGAATGAATGTTATTTGCTCATCATTGACCATAAACAAATCCTAGATCTTGCACAATATAATGTAGAATACATATGAGAGTTTCCAATAAAAATGGTGTTTTTTGGTAGGGATGATTTTATAGTAGTTCCCGTAAACTCATCGCTCAAAAATTCAAATTGCAAGTCCAACTTCTTGCTTTTTATGTGTCTTATCGTCAGAATAATAATAATACATATATCGTCAGATATGATACAACAAAATAAACATTCATTATTTCCTTAATATTAAGAGTTGTTAAATTAATAATAATAATAGGCGATATCGGAATTGCCCATTCAAGGTTAATGCCATACCCCATGAGAAAGTATACACCTACAAGTGTTTTATAAGATGACATTCTTGTCTCATAGTTGATGTTCACACCTCCATTGCCAATAATGAAGGAATGTTTTATTATAAAATGCCAACTGTTACCACTCTTTCAGGCAATCACGTTCGTGGAAAGTACCTATGTGGTGTCCATAATTTAAACGCCATTTGTTTTTTTACTATTATTCACTTTATCTTTCAATCGCGTTCTAGAATTTTTTTTGTTATCTTTAAGATAAAAATGTATGAACATGGATTTTATATGACGTCACTCACGGCGGGCGTCTAGCCAGCCCGATTGTAAGATGGAGGTACTTAACTTATATAGATCAGAGATTAAGACACGCGCGATTTGTAAGTGTTTTAATTTATTTAAATTATTATTAAACGGGTCTTCATAAAGATCAAAACAAACAAATAGTGAGGTGGATACCGAGAACTACAACGAATCCTCATTCAAAAACACACACTATGAATAATTCATACAAAACTTATTTAAATAAGAAGCTGTAGGGATATCCTCCGGCCTTGCTTCTGAAAATGCTAAGTATGAGAGAATAAAAGAAGGCCACAAGGATAAGGCCCACAATGGCAAGAAGCTTCCTTTTCCCCGTGTCACCCTTCTTGTCTGCTGCGGCCTCCGTCATGAGGATCATGCCAAAAACGATGGCTCCGTAGAGAATCATGACAAAGTAAGTCTCCAAAACGAATTGTCCCTAATTGAAAGAGAAGGAAAATAATTAGGAATTCGAAAATGTCGTTGAACCAATCAATATATGAGTTTAGGACTCCTGACAATCACCCCCTGGGCTCCCCCCCCCCTCGTTACTAATATTTTATATATCTTATGTTCCTAATATCGACCCAATATTTTTATATTATCTTTTTAATAGGATATTTTATTTGACCGATATTAGGAACATATGTTTTAAATACAAATGCAATTTCGATCATAAAGAAAACATAGCTAACTCCATAAGAGATAAAAATATTAGTTAATAGCACAGGGGTGATTGTCGAAGGTGGTAGTCCTGTTACACTAGTATATAGCTAGACAGCAAACCGATTTTTAGATTCCAAAACTGCACCCTTTCCTTATCCAGGTTTCGAACTGCGTTTATTTGAGGACATATCTAAGAGAGTGCAGTCTATTTAGAGAAAAATACTGGTTCCCTGTTCGGGCCTTCGGTTTGGAATAAAATCTTCAAACCCATTTTTGTAAATGTTTCTTAATCAACCGTTCCGACTATTTCATTGCAATTGCTTGTTTGAAATAAATGAAATAAAAAATGACCATGCATAACTTTTTTTGTGTGGGGTTTTGAATTGTTTAGAAGATTAGCTTTATATTCGGAACCATATTTTGAATATATTATTGGTATGTATCGTAATATATATTAATAACTCTCTCGAGATAATTAAAAATGAAATCGTATATATAATATAGACTAAACTAATGAATAAAACAAGTTTTTCATTCTTACCAAGAATCCAGAAAATCCAAAAAGACTTTTTTATATCAACTTCTTATAAATGGAATGACGAGAAAAAGTACTTTTTCTCAAAAAGTAATTTGTTTGGTTGAATTTACTCTGAAGATCATATATTTTAAAACCATCGAATATTATGCATAACTTATGACAACTAGAATATTTATTTAATTATATTTTGTACGTAATTCTTTGGTTTTATACAAATATATAACACTTGCATAATATATGTAAGTGTTATTCCGAAAACAAATAAATTAATGTTTATCAAGGGTTAGCAAAAATATAATTAGGTTTATAAATTGAAGACAAAACTAAATAATTATGCTCCTTTTATAATTTTCCCCTTTTTTGTGCATTGTAACTGCTTTGTAATTGACATGTTTGAGTATTTAATGTTAATCTATGATGAGAACTCAGGGTTTAAAATTATATCCCTGTGATTCTAAGGTGCCATATCCACAATAACTTGTTGCTATAGGGATAAGTGATGTCAACTCCAATACAAATTGAGTATGAGTATAAAGTTTGAATGATAAAAGAGTAGTATCCTTATCGCAGCTCTGACAAAGCCCTACAACACCCTTTAAAAAAAATTGTATTTATAAAATATAATGTTTAGGTATCTTATTAACAAACTGTGAGAATATTTTTAACGTGAGGTTAGATGAGACATGGGATATTGTTTACATTACTCTTGGGTGTATATATTTATTTTGATATAGTATATGATTAAATATACAAATAAGGTTTTAGAGAGTATTCGTCCACTCGCCGGACCACAAGGCGATCTCTGATAATTAAAGTCTATTTTAACGTTTGGTTGACACTTCAGACGAAGCTTAATTGATTAATGATAATTAAGTAGTAAGGAAGTAGGAGAGTAGATATTACATCACAGTTATTTAAATTGAATTTTATGGTCTCTTTTTCTTTCTTTCAGCTGTCGATAAACTCTCTCATCGTAGAATATAAGCACTATGGGAGTCAGTCATATAAAAATAAACATTGACCTTATAAAAGCGACAGCAATAACCTCATACGTCACGTTAAATATATGTATTCAATGGAACTGGATACCTCTACCAAAATTGATGTTTGAAGATGCAATGTAATGACCCCGATCTATTTTACCTGTGATGAGCTATGGATGTAGGCCACACTTCCGCCCTTGGCCTTATGGATGAAGGGAGGTCCTCGAATGTGATTCCACATTTGTCCGCTGCACATGGCAAAGACAAACATCAAGGCCAATAGCCCCCAAGCCGTTGTATTGTAAGGAACTCAAGTTGTTACGTCTCAAATAGAGAAGACCCCCGACCTAAAACCATGCAGAGAAACAAAGAAGTCGATTAATAAATTATAATATGGTCACTAGTTGACCGTTTTGGAGACTTTAATATAAAACAAAAAAATTAGCAATAGTTTCTACGATATTTTTAAAAATCGCGATTAAGATAACATTTTTTCAAATGATGATAAGCGATTTTTTTTCAATTTGTGGCAGACAATAAGAGTTTTTAAAACTCAAATTGTGCGAAAATCGAATAATGATAGAACGATAATGGCAAAAATTATTTAAACATAAACGATAAAAGGTTTCACCTTGGCTATAATAATAATAATAATAATCGTTGATTGTTTATTTTATGGCACGCAGCAATCCTGGCTCATAGAGATATATAGATATACAGTCGTCTCTCGCAAAGTCACGACGGCCCGGATCCACTACACGACCACCACGATATATATGAGGGTCGCGATGTGATATATATTGAAATTTAGAGAGATTTGACATTACCCGGCGTTTAAACCTACCGCCATTTTGCCTTGTTGTCGTACGTGCGTCTGAATACATGTACGCGGCCGGACCTTTTTTGGGCAGCCATCTTGCTTTTTCGAAGATTTACCAGTTTTCAACCTCAAATATCTTAAAAACCATTGAATATTTCTTAATTTTAGTGAAAAAACGGGAGCCAAGCCCTCGTCGCGTAGTAAAAGAACTGCAAGATGTCGAGGGGCGAAGTAGCGAGGGCCGACTGTAGAGAGCTTATTCCCTTCAATAGCAGAGAAACATCGTCGTTCAGCTGTATTATGTGCCCAATATAAACAAAGTAATTAGTACTACGTCATTGTAAGTTGATTATAGAGATAAAAAGATTTGTTTATATTGATCACAATGACGTATGCCTCTGAAGAATCCCATATGCTTTTATATCTCTATGGTTTAACCCCGCTAAGAAAGAGGAAAAACTACATTACACTACATTATGCTTTTGAAATTTTTCGATTTAATAAATTGTTAAATATTGTGTGTCTTGTATATGTTTATTTTAAGTGTTAAATTCATTTTGTTGACTCTGTATAATGAACATTTTTCAAATTTAAGATTGAAACAATTCTACAACTGATGAGGCAGTTATGAAATAAAGTATTTGCATCGTTGAATGTCCCGGTAGTTTCACAAAGAGGTGTAGATTACTAGCTCATATTTCAAAATATACTACTCAAGTCATGCACTAATATTTCAATTATGTTCAGATAACTCAGAGATAACAACTCCTTTTATGTATGAATCTCATTTGACACTCACCAGGGCAAAAAGCATGAGGAGTGCCACGGTTCCCGTGTAGTTGGGTGGACGGAATACCCGGATGTGTATGTCTGTCCGCTCTCCAATCCACTTGGCGATGGCCTCAGAGCCAAATCCCACGCGCTGGAGGTCCAGAGTGTCCTGCTTCTTGGGCTTGCCCTTGGCGGGGAAATGCATGAAGACTGGGGCGGAGTTGAGGTTCATGATTTGAAAGGCGTCGGGACCCTCATCGAAGTCAACCATGGCGAAGAAAAGCTTATTCGTATAATACTGACTGTGAGGAGGAAAAATAAAATAAAGATGTTTATTAGAAATGTTCAGTAAACTATGAGAATGAGGGGAATGAACACATGAAGCTCATTGTAGTATAGCCAGAAAAGGATCCAAATTATTTGCAATAATTAATTTAAAGTTATGCATTGTGACCATATTCAACATGAAGGTCATTTTTATAGAGGAGTCAAAGAAAATATTATAATAAATTATATTATTTATAATATATATTTAATATTAAAATATGTAGTACGATGAAACACATAAAAATTATTATTAACAATAGAAAAAAAGCTTAATTAACATCTGATATCGGATAAAGTCTTCGTGAAATGGTTTCAATAATAGAATAATGTTCTGGGCTTCCATGGTTCAATATAGGAGCTGAAGAAATAAATAAGCATTCAAGTTTAAATACCTCCGGCACTTATTAACTGCTTTTCATAAAATAGATTCTTCTACATAGACTAACAAATACCATATAAGGATTATATAATCACTAAAATACGAACACGTCAAAAAACAAACAAACTTATCTCTCTTAATAAGCTCCCATTCATTAAACTATTCCTCGAACATAATAAAATCTATTGCTTATCCTTTAAGGATACAATTGGTTAATAGCGTCATTTATGTTTCTGTAAACCTTGCGACAAATAAAAGTAAAAATATTTTTTTTTTTTTTTTGGTATTATAGTGATAACATCCATATAGCCCAATAGATTATTGATCAAGGAAAAATTCAGAAGAACTAAAATTTTACAATTTATTTAATTTCAAAAACAAAATAATTGGGATTTAAGTTTTAATATGAAGTTTTTTATAGCCTCCATTAAAAGATGAAAGGATATTTACAAATTTTGCTCACTTCATCAAATAATTCATTGATATCTACATAGATTGAATGTCTAGAAATGCAATGACACATTTCTTGTGTCATTTGTTCAATCAGTTACTAACTTTTCTTCGCTTCGCTTCTCTCTCATATGGATCTGACTCCTTTTCTCTTCTTTTTTAATATTTGAGTTTGTCGATGAATGATAAAGAAGCCCCCTTTTAGCCACGTTTTTTCCTCCTTCAAGGTCCTTGGACTCCTACCTATATCTGTAGCTATTGGCCACATTTTGATACTCTTCTGAGGCCTGCTTGCAAATGGCGCATCCACGGCCTGCTCCCAGGGCCGTGAACATCACGATCATGGAGTAGTTACGGGGAGCATTGCGAACGTACTCCCGGAACTTATTTCCATTCAGACGAAGAACGGAGCGCTTGGAGGAGAGCTCCATCAGCTGACCGACCTTCTCGCCGAGAATGGCAGCCGGATCCTTCTTACGGCTGCTCTGTGAGGAGCTGAGGGCCACGAAGCAACCCAAAAGGACCCAAAACACACGTAAGGCGTTCGACTTCATAGCTCCAACTCCTCAAATAAGGAATATGAATTCGCCGACAAATAAATAGGAATTGTGATGACGATGACTTTAAACAGGACTACCAATCCACGGCCACAGGCTGGAAACGATATTGCAGACGAAATGGAAAGAGAGGGGGAGAGAGAGAGAGAGAGAAAAGAAAGAAGGATTTTTAACTGTCTTGACTCTCTCTTTCCAAGGGTTCTCAACCTTAAATATAAAAGGGCTCTAATGTGCACACCCATCTTGTTCTGCATATGCAAGATATAATACAATATGATCCTTTGATATCTTTAAAAAAATTGGAGAACGTCATTCTTTTTTCAAGAATTCATTATTCCGTATGTGCATCGAGCCTTCCTTTCTTTCAACTCGAATTCACCCTTATATTTGAGCTTGAGAGCCCTTGCAACTAAAAGAAAGAAAAAGGCAAAGAGAACGAATGAGAGGAAAGGAGGGAAGAAAAGCGTCCTTCCTAAGCAGGTAACATAAGGATTGCAGGACCTTCTATCAGCTGAGGGATCCAAGCTGAGGCAAAATGTGAAGAGGCGGTGGCTCTCCTCCTGTCGCTCTTCATCTATCCTTTTCCCTCGTTAGGTGTCGCTAGTTTAGACCTTGGCTTGGTGTTTCCCTACTCACACACAACTTCATCAGGGGTCAGTCAGTCAGTCAGTGAGTCAGTCCATCAGTCGGTGACTTGAGCCAGGCGGTTCTTTGAGTTCGTGGACTATTTCATTCTATTATTATTATTATTATTCCTTAAGAGGGGGTTGGAAAGGTCATATGAGCCAGGCTTTGTGGCTCATTCATCATGAATTCTTCCTTCAAGGTTTCCTCTCCGTCCACGTATTTGGACCTTGGAGCTCCCTCCGCCCTCTTGCCGACCCATCAAGTGCCTAATGCGCCCCTCCAGCTCTACTTTCAACCACTTGTAAGTCCGAAGTCCTCCTTCATCTGGAGTGCAAGCAACTAAGCCAGCTTGTCATGTCCTTATTTATCTTTCTTTCTTTCTTTCTTTTGTGTCTCTTAGTTAAGCGGGTCTCTTAATCCCGGGGGTATTTCTTCCCCACGGCAGCTCCAGTGGAGCCCTATGCCCTCTCCGTGTACTCACAAAGACGACGACGACGGCATCAGAGGAAGGACTCGACTCATGTTAGAAGGCGAATCTCTTCCTCGGAAGATGAGCCTCACGGGAAGAGGCCTCGACTCGTCTTTGGACTCATTCCGTCCCGCGGCCCTCGGAGGAATCCCAGAGCAAGGAGGATGCCCAGGAAGAGGAGGAAGAAGTGCTTTGGATCAAGCTCGGCAGTGGACAAGTCATCAAAGCCCCCAAGCGACTCCTGCCCAACATTGAGATGACGTTGAAGGAGAGAGAAGCTGCAGCGGAGTCGAGGCTCTCCTCTCTCCAAGCCCTTCCTTCATTGCCGCCTCCACCACGCACCACCAAGATCCCGGATCCACCCAAGAAGATCCTTCCCCCGCTACCGCTACCGTCCCCGGTGGCCTTGAAGAGCTCTCCCCTCAAGGCCTCTTCCGGGAACCTCGTGATGCGTCCCATCATGATGGAGAAGCCTCCGCCTGTCTCTCCGCTCCCTCCCTCCCACATCATTGCCCTCAAGACCAACGACAAAAAGGGGGCATCATCTATCTCAAATCCTTGCCCAATCCCTCAAAGCCCGCACCGCGACTTCTTTTCACTGGGAAAGGCCCTCAGCTCAAGCTCCTGCCTTCCTCGCTCCCGGGTCCAAGGCCACCACCCACGATGACGACGAAGACGACCCACGCCATGGGCGGCGTCTCTTCTTCGTCTCAGAAGCAGCAGCAACAGCAGCTTGTGGTCAAGCGTCTTCTTCCTCCGGTGAAGAAAAGCCTCACCAACGGCAGCGGTGGAGGACATCAGCAGAATGGTAAATATAGAGACATTATGAAACTCTCCTCCACTCTTAAGCATGTTCTCAGCCAATGCTCAGAGACGCCCAGGGAAGAGAAGATCCTCTTCCCGAGCCACCCAGTACCACCCCTACCTTCCCCTCCTCCTCCTCTAAGCCTGTTGCCGACCATGATTATTCCTTATCTCCTAGGGGCGCTAAGCTGAGTGAGGTCCTGGGCGACATTTCTAAGCGTGGGATTTGTGTAGAGACGACAGCCGTGAATGGCCTGGGAAGCAAAGCTGCCCGAGATGCGCCCAATCCACCACCCTTGGAAGTCCTTCTTCCGCAAAAGGATCTACTGGCCTACACCGCCGCGGTCAAATCCAAGGAGACACCCCGGAGGACAAGCCAAAGAAGCACCCCTCCCCCATGCCAGGGAACAAGAAGAGGACCCTTCCACGACGACTTTCCACGGAAGGGGAGACCCTCTACGTGGACGAGGCACTTCCTCCAGGATGGTTCGCCCACTCCCTCTTCGACCCAGGGATCAAGCAGAGAGAAACCTTCTTCGTGAGCCCGAAGGAATTCGACTACGCGCCGGATGGGAGCTGAGCAACTACGTCCGCTACGGAAGCCTCCCCTATCTCGAAAACCAGGGGTCCCACTTGACTGAAGGAAGGGTCTCAATACAGGAGCTTCCCGTGAGACGGGCGGCTGTTGTGCTTGAGCGACTCCCGGGAAAGAAGGAGATCACCGCATAGGAGGGGGAATAAATTGACTCCCCTGTTTGCCAAGTACAAAATAAACCAAATAATGTGTCTTATTCAATTGACGGAATCATATCAATGAATGATTATGTATTACATGCAGAAATAATATAGCCGAGGGAGATATTGATTTGTATTATCCCCTTCACATCGCATAAATCCTTGTTTTAATTTACTAAGTGGAGTACTAAGAACTGCTTCAATAAAAAGGGAGTTTATCAATAACAACTGTCAACTTCATTACTTTGCCGTAGAATCTTTAAAGTTGGACAGTAAGAAACGGAACGTGATATCTTTCAATTGCCCCCCAAATAACATGATTTCCTTGTATTCAAGCCGAATATTGGATTAGAGATATCCTGAATTATGGAGCCCAATAATATTACTTAAGCATTATAGAACTGATGCTGAAGGCATGCCGTGAAAATGTGCATCGTACTTAATGGATAAGAGTTTAAATAAAACAAGTTACAAAAAAATCATTCAAAACATCTACATCCTCTAATTGACTTAGCTTAACAATTACTGTTTTGGGGGGATGGATCTGGTTGTAGCCATTGCAACTTTTTGACAAAGATAGAAATAACGTTTCACCTAAACAGATGATTCAGTAGTTGGCGCTCTGGATTTGATTTTATTATTTCACAACCAATGCTTTCAAATCCAATGAAACAATTTGTCTGAAAGAGTTTGATATATGGTGGTAGGCTCCTCATGAATCGGTTCATTATCTTGTTTATTTGTTCATATTTCATTACTAGGATTGGACAACTTGGGGCGAGTCATATGCCTATATGTTGGAAGGAGGAAGGTACATTCGAAACCCTTGTCAATGAGACAGTAGATTGTTTTTCTCAATAATGTTTCAAAAAATTATTGGTTTGTCAATTTAAAATTGGGTTGGGCATAGGTTTGGACGGCTTCAAGTACAACTCAGATCTTTATGTATGATCTCACTTAGCTATTGCTCTAGGGCTATGCTCAATTAGGTAATTTTACGGTGATAAAAGGAATCAGCACAAGTTTCAGGCGATGAAAGGAGCTATTTCTTTCTCTGTTTGGTTCGATGGAATGGGATCTGTGGGGATATTAATAAGCATTTTAGCGTTTTATGAAGTCCATGAAACCTGTTTGTAAAGTACCGGCTATAATAAAAAACAATCCTAGTACCTTACCCATGTGAGTGTTATGCAAAGCTTTTAATTTCATATTACATCAGGTTCTATGATACCTGAATGGTGGTCACATTGGAAATTGCTTCGTCTTTATTGACATAATAAAAACACAGGATACATAAATAAATGGATCTATTGAGCTTATGATCTGAGGTTTCTTTCTTACTAATCTATTAATGCTAGGGATAAATGAACTTTAAACTTCGAATGAATTAAATTATTTGATTAAACACACTTCATAAGAAATACTCCAAATGCTTTTTTTTTCTTTGTCAAGTAAATTTGAATACATTTATTTAAAAATCATTTTGGAACCATCAAATTTATTTATCTTATTTATTTCAACCTTGCTTAGAAGCTTTGTTCTTTTGAGGTATATGTCAAAAATAATTTTAAAAGGCAGAAATATATGTCGTGGCTCACGCAGTTCCTTTTTTGGTGGGTACTATTTCTTTGAAAAACGAATAAAGGAAGAAATTAGATGTTCACCCAAGACCCGTTAACTCCTTTGACGAAGACATTCTACGACTTCTTTGGACTCCATTAGAGAGTCATTGAACAAAAAGATGTGACCCTCCTTTAACTCTGACGCAGTTAAACTAAATAATCAGAGTTATCAGACTTGTTGACGTTCACCAAAAGATATCGTTCATCGTTAATTTTAAATTGAATCGCTCATCGTTCGTTTGTCGTTCGCTATTCTGAAAATATGACGACTTTTTTATTAGAAAGAAATTTGTCCCATGGAAATTAAAAATCTGTCTTTTTTTGGCGCCAAAAACAAACGACGATCGATAAGGAATTTTCCTTGTCGTTCATCGTTCGCGAACGACACAACAAATGAACGATAAATCAACAATTTTCCAGAAATTGGAGTTCACCCTAAAATAATACCCATAAAGTAAGCACATTCACATTCTTTTAAATATATTTTTGAAGCCTTTTATTGAAACAATTCAACGAAAAACTATAATAATAACATACATGTCAACCAATATTTTTCAAAAACGGCATTGAACAAAACATTGTTAAGAGTGATTAATATACCTTGTAAGTAGACTTTTATTGTCATCCATATTATATTTTACAATTTAACAAAACAAAAGATTGTTACTTTTATAAACATCTATAGGGTTGCTTGTTGAAAGAAAAAAAATATTAAACAGATAAACATCGAAAGCTAAATTAATCTAAACATTACAAGACCATCATAGCATTTATATAGCTTTGTGAAGAATAATTTTATGTCATTCATACATAAGATTAAATTATAATATTTTTTAAGTGCATTCTGAGCATATATTTAATATATTATTATTATATAATTCTAACTAAAAAAGTAATAATTTGTGGTCATTGATACATGATATTATAATAATTACTTGTGAACTAATTATATAAATTATATATGTATCTCATATATCATTTTGACGAAATAATTTGATTATTGAAACTGTTTTCAACGCTTCTGAAGCTGTTCATTTAAAATAACTAAAATTGACAAGCATCCAAATCAAACAGATAAATCCCACAACGTCTACAAGTTAAACTATATTTAGCCATTAGTTAGTTGCTATAATTGAGAAGGAGCACCTTTTCTCATAAGCAAAGAAAATAATAAATGCTAGGAAGTGACAAATAAGAAGCAGATAAAAGATGGCGCTGATATGCTTAAGTGCAATTTTGGGTAGACCCTCTTCCAGGGACTCTCCATTTTGGACCTTATATTTTTCCTTCCAGAGGGGACCTCTCACTCCAATACGAGGCGTTAGACCAATAAATTCATCCTGCAAGGAATTAAATAAAATACAGCAACATTATAAAAGGATTATAAAGTGTTTGAGAAAATGAATGGAAATAAATATCATAAATCTTAATTAATGTAACCTTCATTCATTGAGGGTAACATTTCAGCAAATAATTACTAAGTGTGTGTCATTCCCAGGCTTGTGAACGGAACGCAAAATTGAACGGCGTTCAGCTGAACGCACGTTCAATGAACGGAACGCTGAACGGAACGCAACTTTTTTTTGAACGCTGAACGTTGAACGCAAAAAAAAATAGTTTTGCGTTCAGCGTTCAGCGTTCAATTTTTCCAAACATTTCAATGTAGTTTTGATTAAGTATTTTTTTCTGGGATATAAACAAGGGGATGAAATATTATAAGAAGAACTTATAAACTACTCTCCCAAGAACTCTCTATAGAATAGTAAAGCACTTTTTTTAAATTTTACCCCAAGTGACAAAAATTTACACACAATTGAATGACCTTTTTATTCATTCATTCTTATTACAAAATAAACAACTTATTTAGTATTTAGGTATGAAACTATTGTTGAAATAAGTTGAGATTAAGTCTGACTACGGGATATTCATCTGGGCTGTGGACTCGGAATCATGGATTTGCTCATTTTGATGGACTCGGATTCGTGGACTCGATAACTTAAATATTAGGACTCGGATAGGAGGGCTCGAGAGTTAAAATCTTAGGAATCGGATACGAGGACAGTATTAATTTCGTCAGCTTTTTTCATTTCGTCATGGAGAATAAATGACAGTCTACGAGCAAACAAAAATATATATTTACAAGGTTAGTCCCTGTACGCTTCCTAGTAATTAGCATAGTTTGGTAAACATTTTATACTCGCACGTCACAATTGTATATGGATGTTTGATGACTATAGATGATAATTATTATTTTGGCTTCTCCTGGATATAGCAGATATATAGATTTTTAAGGCGCCATGATGGTCGCGAATGTCTCAACCAAAGTACTCTGAGGAATGTAAGATCAATTCTTTGCACATTCCCATAGGCCAAGCGACCTAGAAACTTGTTGTTGTTGCTTTAAAAAAAGATAATTTGACGCCATTGATCAGACAAAAAATTACCCTTACAACAGTTGCAGTTAATATTTTGCGTTTTGTTTTGTTCCTTGCATAAATTTAATGTTAATAATTGATATTGAGATTAAGTTATTTTCTAATGACGAAGACGATATTAACTTCAATTTAATGTAGTAAATGGTTGATTCGTGTTTATATAATATTAAATGTGTTTTATATTGCAAAGATGATTAAAAAATACATCTCTCTAAAATAAGATGCATTCATATAATGTTGTTTTATAATATTAATTTGTATTATATAGCTTTGATCTCGTATTTGTCTTGATTTATTACACCTTAAATATGATTATAATTTAAAATGTAATGTATCCATTACGGAAGAAAGTAGGGATCCAGTTACTCATACATCGAAGGTTTAAAATACTATTTTGCAGATTCTTAATATCGAACTCGGACTCCGTTATTCGAAAATAAGCGAGTCTGGTCATCGCGACACTTTTTCAAATATATTTGATCTGAAGTTGTTTTTAATAAGATTGAAAATAGTTAAGTTTCTTTCATGCTGACTGGCGTGTTTGTCTTTTATATATGGAAAACTATTAATATAATGATTATTTGTTACGGGTCAGGAAAAAATATATACAAGTTGGGGTTTGATCAGGGGTTCCCAACCTTTTTTCTTTGGCGACCCCCCTATAGAAAAATCTCCAGTCTGGCGACCCTCTTATGTAGTGAATATAGACGTTCTGCGGACCCCAGGTTGGGAACCCCTGGGTTAGATCCAGTCAACAAATTTATATCATTTGAAAGTCGGTTCGGGCTCATTTTTATTATAAAACCCCTAAATAGTACTTCCATTTTTCAAAATTACACATTGTTATTTTTTAAATATTTGAACGCTGAACGCTAACGGAACGCTGAACGCAAAAACATTGAACGGAACGCTGAACGGAACGCTATTATTTTTTGAACGCTGAACGGAACGCTGAACGCAAAAAAAGCTGAACGCTCACAAGCCTGCATTTCACTATATGTATTCACAAAAGTAAATGCTTACAACTATAATAAATAGCGGTATTATCGTCTCCATTATAATCTTTTGAGCCAAAATATTTCTTTTAGTTAGTATATTTGTCATTTTCCTTTGTCAATCATATGAATAATAAAAAGTTATATGCATATCACTTTTACTAAAAACTCCTCTCAATCAATGAAAGGTTTTGTGATTTTGAGTTTAGACATTGACCCCAGTCTATTCCCTCCAGTATGGCAATTTGTTGCACACTCCAAAACAATGTCATATTTTTAATTGGCAGTTCTAATATTCTTTCCAGAAAAAGTCCTATCTTGGCATCCCTAACAATGTACACATTGGATCAGTATAGTTTAAAAAAAATTGTGCGAACTTGTGTTGCCAATCGATTATCGACTTTTGTTAATAAAAATCAAACTTTATTGTTTATTACTGGTATTTTAAATCGATCCACCATCAACACTGTGCTCTCACTCCAGGGCACAGGGAATGCTGCCAGTGGATACGGTGAATTTCGAATATTTTTTGCTCATAGAGTCACTAGGATAAAAGTCCAATAACTCTTCATCATATATTCAAATTAAACCTTCCATTCCAGGTTGAAAATTCAATTCTGGGCTTGGCTTTTGCTCTTTTCGAGCTACTGATTTGTTTAAAAGTACGATTTGATGAACTTTGGTTGCTTCAGAACATCCGAGGAGTCATAATATAAGATGCAAAGAATCTCAACAAAAAGATTAAAGAGCTATAACTTATCAAGGAAATTTTAATCCATTCACATTGCCCTGTGATGTACGATACCCCAAGCCTCCTCCTCTTAAATACCAATCATGTGGGACAACTTACGCTTGTTATTTTATTTATGATTCCTCCAGCATGTAGGCGTAGAATGTTTCGGTCAAAGGCCTCCTTGAAGGGACTCCCCATTCGAAAGGCAACGCATTTATACTTGACGAAAAACGGGGACTGATTCACGTGAAAGCGGCTTTTCCCTCCAAGGCGAAGAGTGTCAAAGAGGAGCTTTTGCCGACCCGCAAAGACGGCAAACTTGGGGTTGACGAGGACTTCCTCCAGGCCTTGGTTCACGGAATTTAGTTCATAGAGCTCATGAGTCTGCATTTTCTCCCATATTTCGCCATAGACGCCTCCGCCGGTGCTGATTATTCCATAGCTGGAGCTTCCCTTCACAACCCTGGTAATTGAGAAATGCAATAAGACTCTTTTCATGGGTCAAAAATATCATCGAAGCTGGTATTAAGTTTTTATTAAAATATGACCGGCATTAGTCGTTTTTAGCGAGCTATGTATAGTCGGGATCGGTAGATATTCTGACAGGGCATCCAACGAACTTTGTTTTTTTTTTGGTTCAGTCGAATTTATTGTAGGCCTTCAACTTAAAATGTCATTAATTTACTGAATATATAAGCAATATGAGTCCAATTTAGCTGGACAGATAATAACAATAAGGTCCTCATCTCAATGAAAAATAAACTTTCTTTCCCTTCAGATGGGAACCTTATTGTAACTACACAGGACAACAAATTTTCTAAAGTCGTTTGCGTTCTAGAATTCTAGGCTCTAGAATTGAGAATATTCGGAAATATCATTTTACCTAAATGAGAGCTCCTGTGTCTTCATATTTGTTAATTTATAGTGATTCCTTGAGGAAGTATATATATATACAGGCTTGTGAACGGAACGCAAAATTGAACGGTGTTCAGCTGAACGCACGTTCAATGAACGGAACGCAACTTTTTTTTTGAATGCTGAACGTTGAACGCAAAAAAAAGAGTTTTGCGTCCAGCGTTCATTTTTCCAAACATTTCTTGGACTTTTTTCAGAAAAACGTCATCACTACGCAGTACTTTTTTGGGAAATTATTTTCTAAAAAAAAAAACGTCATCACTACGCAGTCCTTTTTTTGGAAATTCTTTTCTAAAAAACGTCATCACTACGCAGTCCTTTTTTGGGAAATTCTTTTTTAAATATTTGAACGCTGAACGTTAACGGAACGCTGAACGCAAAAACATTGAACGGAACGCTAATTTTTTTTGAACGCTGAATGCAAAAAAAGCTGAACGCTCACAAGCCTGATATATATATATATATAATATAATATAATTGTTATTCTTCATGGGCCTACATCAATGACGTCATTGTCGAAACCCTTGAATGGAATCCTTCAAAGCCACCTTTTATTACTAATTGAACAAAGCAACTTCTCATACTCAAGAAGAAATATAATATTTATTTTGTCTCATCATAACTGTCAATAAATCGTCGATGTCGGGCGCAAACCTCCTATGTCCAAAACTGTTATTTTTCAGGAAATGAAAAATAAGCTGTGGTTTGATCGACAGTTTCAGGATCCAATGGAGTTAGGAGTTTTAGTCAAATGTCATTTTCCATACTTTTCATTGGTCAAATATTTGTAAAATCATAGACAGACATAAAAGTTGACCAATAGTACCGATTTATGAAAAAAAAATCATGATTTTTGGACATAGGAGGTTTTCGCCCGACAGCGACGAAATGGATAATTTCAGCCTTACTATCGAAGGTACAAAAGTAAAGAAAGCAGTGTTATCAAAAAAAAAATCATGTTGACAAAATACAGTTCCATAGTGGAGCTTTTCTCACCTAGAGCCATTTTTGAATTGGATCCCGAAAAGTCCATGGCGTCATTTAACTCCTCTAGGGTGTTTAGAGTCTTTTCATAGGATGGAAGAGAAAAGTAGGAAACTGAAAGTAGAATAAAAAAACATTAACATTGCATGAATATAGAGCAGCTTCATTAATAAATATTTTTTGAGAGTATGCCAAAGATATGTATAACTATAAAAAGATGATTGTATTTATTAGTTTTTCAAATAATTAATGATAAATTGTGAACACAATATCCTGTTAATGATTATTATTCAACGTACCCAACATCCCCGAATACGTAGCACTTATAATACAGTTGAGCGTGATGAGATAAGTGCCCATAACGATTCGAAAAGGATGATTAACTCTTTGCTTCACCTCTGTGCAATGCCGGTCGGACTGTGAGAGTGCAATCTTGATCATGAGAAGGCCCATTCTAATAACTCGCTCTAATAAATTCATTACGGAATAACTGAAAAATAAATATGATGTGGGTGAATTTAATAAAAAAATATATATTACGCGAACAGATACTCCATGAATAATCTCACACTGGGACTACCGATTTATATTCAGACTAATGATTGGCACTTGATATATTTAAAAGTGAGTGTTAAACAAATATTAACTTTGTATAATTTTAACAAAACGTTTAAAAGTTAAAAATACTCGTTATATATATTGTCTAGGTCAGGAGTCGGCAACCCGCGGCTCTTTAGAGCTGCCTTATTGGCTCCCTGGAGCTTTACAAAACGTTAGAAAATGGGAAAAGATGGATAGGAAAATAATACATATACGTTAACAAAACGTTGAAAAGTGAAAAATATCTATTATATATATATATTATCTAGATCTTCGATACATAATTATTTTTACAAAAGAGGCAACTTGAGGACCAAAGTTATGTCAGAGGACCATTTTGGCATATCTTTGAACTTCAAAAAGTTAAGCAAACAATTTAATATACGCCAATTCATAAGTTGACCTGAATAAGAGATACTATTTAGAAGAAATCGTGCTAGGGACTCTAGAGCTACTCTGTAAAGAGCTTTTTATCAACCAATCACGATACCGCCTTCAACCGGTAGATTTGTAAAAATCTAACGATATTGTTTAGACATGTATCACTATCAACTACCGATACCGGCGGTCACTTTTTCCCCTCTCTCTCTGCTTATTTCAAATTATACCATCAAATGGACCAGATATTTTCCTTGGATATGAATTAGGAAATTTGTTTTAAAATATTCATCTGCTGAAAAGTTAACAAAAAGTCTTCATACAAAATCTGTCAAAAGAGTTATTGCATTCGTCCATTCAAATTACCCGTTCTAAAAATAATTTGAAAAATAAAAATCTATGCTAGCAGTGCTTTCCTTCATTATGATACCTAGTTGGGCGCGATCTTTACAGAAAGTTGTATATCAGAGATAAATACGTTTGTTTGTTTAACTCCTAGGTAAACTCCACCCCACCGGAGCCCAAACCAGTACATCCGGGGATGAATAAGTAGTAACATCATTATGAACGACAGTTATATCATATATATATATTATATATATATATATACATATATATTCACAATCCTTTTAGCACGACAAACTAAATTAACAATTGCACTTTTATTTTTTACCGAATAATGGTCCAAATACTCGGACTTCTTGAGTCTATCCACATCATTTACATATTTTAGTACTTTTATGCCGCCGTAGTTTCCATCCTTGATCCACCTATTCTCAAGTTTTTGTACTTCGTTGAAGTGTCACCAGACCACCCACTCCCTTGACCACAGTTGTCGCGATGGTGCCCCGTAGATTTGCAGCGAGTTGGACGAAGAACAGGGGGGGAGCAGTAATGATCCCTGTTTGACTCCGAAGTGAATCTCGCCCACTCCAACTAACATTCTCTTTTGTCACATTCAACAACACATTGTCACATGGTTAAAAGTTTTTTGGCAGCGTCGTCCTTCCATCTTCATTATTAGGGTCCTGTCATCGACAAGATCAAATACCGACGAGAAGTCATATACGAAGATTCCCACTTTTATCCCCTGATCGAGCTGCTGGGTCGTCAGCTTCGTAGCAAGAGCTGTGTTCACGCCACGCCTTGCACGGAATGTTGTTCTTGAGGGAGGTGACCGTAGAGTTCAACATGTTTATTAAATTGCCATCTAATCATCCAATATCCCTCGACGGAGAGTCTATTTCAAGTTAGACTTCATTGGTGTTTTCAGTGTCCCTCTATACCTATGTCTGTTTTAATATATAAATTGACCTATCTCATCAGACTTTGTAAATTTAGATCAAATTCATTAAATAGTATTTTAATGATTTATAAGGATCTAGGGAACTCCAACTGGATATAATTTAAAGTCTTAAATACCAGGTAAATTTTTTTTACTTATTTAATGAAAAGACTCAAAAATAAAATAATTAATCATATGTGTTGTATATGTTTAGTTAATATGAATATAAATTATGTACATAAAGTTAATCATAATAGCACGATTATCTTCCGGAATCTTCCTTTTTAGGATTTTTTTCCTTTGCGAATTTTTTCTGTACTATTTAACAAAAATCCAAATATGCATTTAAATAAGCTAAATGTGTTATTCAAATTCCTTACCTGTACGTCAAAACCAGTACAACGGATCCCACGATCATAGAAATCAGCACGATTAGCCAATGTTTGGCTCAAAGGGTTTAATCAATAAGTCTGGAGGAACATATGATCGCCCAGCCGTTGTTGCAAAAGCACCAGCATCCGCGAGAACGTAAAGGAAAAGTCGACAGCTTTGTTCGATTGTAGGTTTGCGTCGTATCACCTAGGTAGAAGGATAAAATAGGAAAACAATTATCATTTGAGGTCTATACTTAAGTTCATTTAAATCCTCTTTCTAAGGTCAAGTTATTGACTTATACCTACAAAATGATATATTTTGACATATGACACTAATAAATATCTATACTAATAAAAAAAGTATTCTGTCCGTTCGTCGTTAGTTCGTTTCCCTGTATCTCTGGAACAATCCATTAGATCTTGACAAAATTTTCAGTAAATAGTTTTGAGAGCTCAGAGAGTGTTTTAGTGGGGTGTAAACTCCCGGAAATTCTTCATCGCCATGCTTATTTTAGTTGCCAAAAGTTTTTGGCCCTTCTTTCTTTCCTTCACTATTTTCCAAAATGGCGGCACTTGCCACCTTATTTAAATTACTCCTCTCACTCTGATTGGTAAATATCACGAGGACATGTTTACTCAGGGAATATCAGAGTGAGTACTTTTTGTTTTTGATATAATACTCATTAACTCTTGTGACCTCATTAGAACAACCTATTTTCCTTACGTTTAGTGTAATTATTTATTTCACTAAGTGTTTACTTTATATCTGTTGTTTCTGGGTCTGGCTTTTTTATCACGGATTTGTCAGAGGTGGGAATCTACCTTAAGTCAGACTGCTATTTTCTAAAGATATATTGACTTTCTTAGTATATCCTTTCTTTGATAATTCTACTTCATCACATGTCAAAGTCTGTTGCTTACCTAAATAGAAATAAAACTGCTCCAGCCGTGAGTGCAAGGCTCCTATAATCCCTGGGAAGGACTGGTTTGCTCTGAACTTGGATCCCCGCGTACGGCGAATCCCGGTTGCCAGTGGATCAAAGGACTCGTGTCGGAAATTTAACTCTTGCTCAAAATATCCAGAAGTGTTATGTCCCGTCCGCCGTGTCCTCAATAAAAGCCTTGTTTGGACCTACAACGTAATGCTTTCGTATCAAAGACGTCGAAAAGTATTTTAATGTCTGTTTGGGGCAATTGAGACGCATTCATGACAATGGCAAAAAGTCTCCCAAAAATCATACCGACCCCAAAGTATAATAATTGATAGTAGTATTATTAACGATAATAACGAGTATTCCGTAGAAAGGTGTGATGACAAAAAAATCTCTCAGGCTTGACGTCACTCAATTGCAAATAATATTTTGATAGTCTTCAGTCATCTCATTATTATTATTCCCGCCTGCGCTTGATTTTGAGTGACGTCACACCGGCAAGCGAGTAGTCAGCTCCCTTAGTAATATGGTCTATCTTTGTATTTCAATGTACCTTACAAAGATAAAAGGATTCAAGGTATATTCGTAATTTCGACTGTATGAACTCGGTTATGAATAAAGATGGACTCAACCACAGTTCAATGTACAAATGGATGTGAAACCTCCAAAAGTATTGACCTAAAGACTTGTTTAAGAGCTGTATTTGAAAAATAGCTATCCCTTAATATATGTTGTATATTTCAATCCCCTTTTTTATTTTAAAAATGAGGGGGAAAAAACATAACAAACATTCATATGAAGCTAACCTAATATTATCAGTTGACGAAACTCTTTTCAAAATTCAGCTCGTCGTTCTCCCTGTCTTACCGTATGACACATAGTTCCATGGAGGCTTATGAACCACGGGATGCTTGAAGACTCTTCCCTGAAGATTCTGATAAATCCCCATTTGAGATGGAAAGAGTCGCTCTTTCTCGAGAAGCCATTTTCTTTACTCCAAAAGTTAATTATTCTCATCCGATTAGATCCGTCCGAGTTGGCCCTTTGAAAAAATATAGATATGTACTAAAGCGGGCGATTCCATGATTGTTATAAATCAGGCTCGAGGATAACAGTGATTTAAAGTGACATTTGTCTATCGCTCGACTTAACTTTCTTCTATTGAAGAACATAGACTATTTCAATTTTTTTACAGTACTGTAGGTTTTTTAAAGTAGAAATTTGCTCCTCACCTTCACTGTATCCCATATTTTTTTGCTGTTTGGGGGTCCCATTTTATTAACTCAATTGAATTGCATTTTTCCGAATTGTGTACATCTTTTTTATCAGGATTTTTTCTCTTTTATTAAAGTTTCATTATATAATATTCAAAATTAATACCTAGTTAATACCTAACAGCTAAGATATATCAAATATAAATAAACCTTATAACTATGTCGATAATAAAATATAAATACGCTTTAAAGGACAGGCAACGACCCGACTCCGGACACAAACGCCGTTCTATACGGGCCCATCAAACCTCTACATATTAGATTGTTAAGTAGTTTACACCTTTGAGGCTTTTGTTTTAGCCATTTAGCCAATCAAAACTCTGTATCTAGGGCCTTAATATTACAATTTATATTATGATGATATAGATCTTGGCTTTAGAAATTTTATTCCCATTGGAAATCTTTGAATATTAGATAGATACCCAGGATTTAAAATATAAATATTGTAAAAATAGTTCATAGCTGATTGCTTTATTAATGAGATGGATAAAATATTAAATAAATAAAATTTTGCTTTAGAAAAGAAAGCAAAAAATTAAATTATAATAAATAATCATCATAAAAGTTTTTTAGAGTTTATTTTAAAATTTGAATTAAACATAAAAGTCGACCAAGCGTGGATTTTTAAGACTGATATAGTACCAATAGTTTTTTATTAGAAAAAGACGATAGCCAATAATAGGGCTGATAGTATAAAAGTAAAATCAAATAATTGATGTAACAGAAAATGAAATCAATACGCGCCAGCGTCTTCCATGACCCCTATGACCCAAAAATAGGGAAAAACTTATTTGATTAAAAATAAAAATATATTTTCAAATAAATCAACAATTAATTAAAGTCACAAATTAAATGATATTTTCTTATTATTTTTTGAATAAATGCAGATATTTATATATTGACAACTATCGGCGCTAAAACTCGCCACTACTGACAGTTTGATAAATGTAGCTTCTGTCGACCTCTACTCTTGAGTTCTGCGAGACAATATATTACTTTGCGTATATATGTATAATAGGGTGTGTGGTCCTTTTTCAAACTTGTCTGATCCCAAATTATCATGGATCAAAAGTTGTATTTTGGTATTGGTAATAACCCCAAAAAAATAATTTTCCTCTCCGGTCAAAACCCAACTCCCTCCTTCCGGTCAAAGTTCCGGTATTTACCGGAAGTACGTCAAAAAGCGATCAAATTCGAAAAGAAAAAAATCTTTTTTATAATTATGGCCTATGAAATGAAAAACTTATTTATATATATTTTTTTATTTGTGTAATTTTTTCGACTTTTTGATTAAAGTTTTTGAAATGCTTAAAATCAGTCGTTTTTTCTAAAAAAAATTAATAGTCGGAATTATATGTTTTTATAGTTTTATATCTTGGATTCACATTCACATCACTATGTTCTAAAATGTAGAAATATAACAAATATTCAATATTTAAACCTTATTTACTTGTTTGTTAAAAATATGTCGCAATTAAATGAAATCAAACAATGAAAGTATAATAGTAACATTACGTGCGTTTATTTTCTTTGTTCATTAAAAGTGTTTGATCATAAGTTGTAACTGTGTTGTGTCCCTGTGAAAAAAGGAATATGGCTACAAGCACTAGGAGTTCATGTGGCCATTTTCTTTTTGGTAAGCCATCTGAATTGCCTTTAAATACTTTACCTTCAAAATTGGATATTTTGAAATATTATCTATATAAAAGAAATAACCGTATCAAAGGAAGCAAACTAAATAGAAAATGAAGTACCTCAAGTAAAATTGGATAGATTCGTGACTAATAATCTTCATGAAGTGGAAAAATGGAAGGACGTCAAGAGAACTCATTTGGACTGCAATTTTGTGGATAATTTTTCAAAACTTTTTGACATTGCTGCCTGTTGTTGCTTCAAAAATAAAACTTTGAAGGAATATAAATTGGAGAACTGTGATTGTGAAACGGCAAAGAAAATACCAAAGGAAGAATTTCAATTTTATGTGGATCAAACGTTTAGAAGAAGACTCGTCATAGGACATGGAATTGATCAAAAAACATCTTTAAATAATGAAATACAAACTTTAAGATCTCAGCAAAAAGAAAAAAGAAAGGAATCAATTCTACAGCAAGCTAAAAAGGAAAAAGAAAGACTTGATAATGAAGAATGTTTAAAGAAAAGCACAGAAGACTTAAATATTGAAGATTTGGAAGAACAAAATATAATTCCTAATGACGAAGAGGAATTTGGTATTGCAGAAAAAAAAATGTAGTGAAAAAAAACTTAAATTTTCTCCCAGAATCAAGTCAAGTGCTTGTGAGATATGGTCTATCTGTTAGAGCGGCTACTGCCTATGGAAACGCATTATTGAATGACCTACATCTCTCTACTCAGGAAAATTTATTATCTCCATCGAAAGTTTATTATCAAGCAAAAAAGTACTGTGATCAATCATTGAGACTACATAAAGAAAACAAAGGCTTCATCTGTATCAAATTTGATGGACGCAAAGACTTAACAAGATGTTCAACTGAATTTTCCAAGAAAGAAAAACATGAAGAACACATTACTGTGATTTCGGAACCGCAAGCAACTTATGTAAACCATTTCACACCAATATCTGGAAAAGCAATCCACATTGCCAATGAATTGCATTCTATAATTGTAGAATCTGATAGTGCCGATTCTCTCCGAGCTATTGGAAGTGATGGTGCTCCAGTGAACACAGGATACCAAGCTGGCGTCATAAGACATTTGGAGCAAACATTAGAATCGCCGTTACAATGGATCATTTGTTTACTTCATATGAATGAATTGCCTTTCAAAAAACTATTTCAATTTTATGATGCTAAAACGACCGGTCCAAATTCTTTAAAGGGCGAAATTGGTTCTCAAATAACAAATTTTTCTTGTAAAATTGTACCAGTTTCTTTTGAACCTGTCCGAGGAAGTAATTTAGACATTAATCAAGGCTTATTTAAATGCTTAAGTAACGATCAACAATATTTTGTTCAAATTTGCAATATGATACATAACGGACCAAACCATGTACCGAAAACATTTCTTGAGAAACATCCCGGTAAAATTCACAATGCTAGATGGATTACAACCGCTTCAACTCTTTTAAGACTATATATACAATCAAAGAAACCATCAAAGGAATTAAAAAGACTAGTAATCATAATTTTAAATGTATATGCCCCTACATTTCTTCAAATAAAAAAAATCCTCATGTAAAACATGGATCAAAACATTTTTTTTTTTATTAACCAAGCAAACAAACATTTAAACTCACAAGAAAAAAACGCTATAACAGCAACATTTAGAACAAATTCATTCTTTGCACATCCAGAAAATGTACTCTTATGTGCTTTATTTGATTCGGACATGGGAAAACGAAAAGAAGCTGTTAAAATTATTTTAGAAGATAGAAAAACCAAATGCACAGATTTTGTTAGGCAATTTGTTCCTCCAAAAGATTTTTTAAACTTAGCTGCCAAAAGTTTTTTTGATTTAGTTAATTTAAATACAATACCAAAAACTTATAAAACAGAACCGCCTCTAACGTTTGACTTTACTGAAGAAGAATTATTAAAGTGTACCGAAGGTGAAGATTTACAAATACCAGATATTCCATGTCATTCACAAAACGTAGAAAGATTTGTAGCATCGACAACTAGAAAATCCCAAGAAATAGAAGATCAAAATACGAGGCATAAACATTTAATTGTAACACACAATTCAAGATCAAAGTTAAATAAAACATTTTCGAAATCCGACTTTTTAAATTAATACATTTATTCAAATTTCTCCCACCATTATGTCTTTATGTATTTATGTTAAACATTTTAGAAGTCTATAGAATAAAATATTTTTGTTGTATTGTTTAGTTGTATTTAGTTATAGTTGTAATAAAATGTTAGAAAATTTATTCATATTTTTTCAAATTTTATTCAGCTTTATGTGTAGAAAAATATATATGTTTTTGATTTTGGATGTCTAGACAATAAAATATTTTTGTTTATATTGTTTAGCTGCAAATTAGTTGTATTTATTGAAAAATATGGCGATAAAATTCCGTAAGTTATAAGGAAATTTAAAACTATATTGTAATTAAGACAAAACAACTGATTTTCAACAATAAAAAAAACTGTAATCGAAAAGTCGAAAAAATTACTAACAAATCGAAAAAAAATATAAAATAAGTTTTTCATTTCATTGGCCATAATTATAAAAAGATTTTTTTCTTTTTCGAATTTGACCGCTTTTTGACGTACTTCCGGTAAATACCGGAACTTTGACCGGAAGGAGGGAGTTGGGTTTTGACCGAAGAGGAAAATTATTTTTTTGGAGTTATTACCAATACCAAAATACAACTTTTGATCCATGATAATTTGGGATCAGACAAGTTTGAAAAAGGACCACACACCTTAATGTATATATATCCTCTGAAATGAAGTAATTTTTTAAATGTATTTGTCCTATATAACTTTTTCAACTCTTCAAATGTAATCAGACACTGAAAGATTATCAGTTCTTCATTATAAATTCGTTTATATGATCTATAATGTACTTTATCATGTGCCAACGATAATTGAAAATGAAAGTATTATTATTATTATATATATGTGTATATAAATACATGTATATATCAGGAAACGATAGGGACACCTTTTTTCGCCGGGACACGGGCCGGGACTTAATATATATTTTCATTCCTTCGACAATCTGAAGTGACGAATTTCCCAAAAAATAAGTGAGGACGTTTTTTTTAAAGAAAAGAATCTCCAAAAAAGTGGCAACGTTTTTTTAAAGAAAAAAAAAAAAAAAAAAACCTCAGAAAAAGTGATGACGTTTTTTTACAAAATAATATTTCGAAAATTCCTTTCTAAAAAACTTTAAGAATGACAAATGAAAGAAAATATTTAAGTACCGGCCCGGTGTCAAAAAAACCCGGCCGGGGCGCTCAAAAAAAACAGCCGGGACCCGGGCCGGGATTTTCAGAAACAATTTTCAGAAACTGAAGGACCACGTGCCTGGTTTGTAAATGGTGATCAAAGCCTTTATTACCTATTGAAATAAACTCCAAAGTTATCTTGAGTGTAGAGTATGAGTAGAACTAACATCTCCTCGGTTAGAAAGGATCGGAGATCCTTCATTTTATCCTCGTTCCAATCCTCTTGGGGTAAGACAATGATATGGATAATGTTACTAAAAAAAAGTACAAAACTGAGTAAAGCGTCTGAGGCAATTTGGAATGTATTCATTCAAAAAGCTGTTAAAAATATTTATCGTTTTTATTGAATATAGCTGTAAAAAAATGTCTTATTAATAGTTCCTTCTCCAAAGCCATTATAAAATCTATATAAAAAATCTGTTTTCTCTGACTTTTTTAAAAACAACTACATCTATATTTACACAATTTCCAAATATCTTCATATGTAAGATTGTGCCGACATTTTTAAAATCATTTATATAAAAATGTGTAAAATCATTGTAAAGAACAATTTAGTAGATTGGAATATATACAATATAATAAATATACTCTATATAAATATATCTACAATCAAATTGTTAGTTAATTAACTTCTCCTTGATCGGGACCACAGTTAAAGTATATAATCTCTCCATAGTAATATTAAACTATAATTACCATAAACATATATATCAAATGTCACATTTTTTTGACCATGTGGGTATAATCTGATAAGAAGTGCGTTGATGTTTATTTGCCTTCAAAAGTATATAAAAATACGTGTCATTTGGATTTGAAGCATAATTTAATTTTTAGTTTAAACATTTCTTTATGAGAAAGTATCCCAAATTCTTACTTATAGACAAAGTCCATCATTCGCTTCATTCCTATTCTGTTCTCGTCAAAGGTGTACCACCGGGTTTTAATCATGGAAAAGTAGTCACGAAGGTCTTCTGTACGCCTCAGCTCAAGGACGTTGGTCCAACCCTTCCACTGCGTTCGATAATCCTTCATTTTCAAGGAGTAATTTCTATGGTTGAGCGCTCATAACGGATAGGCCCAAGTCATCTGAAAAGGTTTAAGTGTTTATTTACTTTGAGTATAAAATAGACAAAAGTCCACTCTGGTGACTTATGACTTCATAGTACTAACAATGATATAAAGTAACAAACTATTTAAGCTTTAATGAACTCTTTTATGATTATCATTTATATCTATTGTAAATAAAATACTTTAAAGGAGTAAATGAAAAATAAGCCCTAAAAAGGAATTATAAAATAAGCATAAAATATAAAGCCTAGAGATCAAAGCAAAAAAGAGAAGAGCAGAACTTATGATATCCTTGTATTTCCCTTTTGAACCAATAGAGGGAGTTAGTTGGTTCATATAAACAAATGATAAAAAATGAAAACAATTCATTCGTTTAATTGGCATAATTTTTATCATTTAGTTACACTGTTTTTTTTATACGTCCGATAGTCGGACTCATGATCGAACAAAAAAAATAACAGATTATTTATCTGAGTATAAGCAGTGGCTATATTAATTAGTATTAAGAGGTATATTAGAGGAGTCCTTCTAAGAATTGAAAAATGACATGGATTCGTGAGGCCCAATTAGTATTTTTAAGGACGGTTTTCTTTTCTCTCATTTGATGTTCCCACCTCAACAGCTGATGCGAGTGAAGTGAAACCATAGAGATATAAAGATATAGAGAGCTATTTCCCTCCAATTAGCAGCTGTATTTAGGACACAATGACGTATTTCTCTGAAGAATCCATCCTCCAATAGCAGAGAAACATCGTTCAGCTTTATTCTGGACACAATGACTATTTCTCTGAAGAATCCAATAAGCTCTCTGTATATCTTTATATCTATATGAGTGATACACTATTGCAGTATGTAAACTGATTATTATTATTAACTCTCTCTGGTTTTTTTTCTTCCAACTAATCACATTAAAACATATTTAATGAATTTGTAGGGATGCACTTTGTTTGAGAGCGGATGCTATATAAAGAAAGTCACGACTCGAAAAGGAGCCGATATACAAGTAAACTAAAATCCCAACATCCTTGGACGCCCCTCCAGGATGTCGTACACATACTCTTGACGTCTAATGAATTGCACCTCCATCCTCTCATATATGATTTCTTTTCCTTCCAAATGTTGAAATCTAACGATACAATAAGTAAAACTGTAAATATATGCCAATCTTTCACTAGCCATTGGCCACAGTTTGTCAGCAGCTACCCATCCCAGCTCTGATATTCGACAAAGAAATAAGACATCCTATATGGACTTGATATAATTTAATATATGTACTACTGGGTTTCATCTAAGCATAATTTTATGATATCAAATGTGTAAGCTGATAAAAAATGCATTTTGATGTACCTTCCTTAACCCTATCTTATGAAAAAAAGGTTACGTATTGAAGTTATTAGTCTTTTGACTACTTTTTATTAAAAATCTCTAGGTACCAAGCTATATAATAATAAAAAAACATGTTCATTGCCTAATGTAAGAAGAAACACCGCAACATTCGATAACCTGAATCTGATTGGCTCATAATTCGTCAGCTGACAATGAGCCCACAAGACGTAATTCATATACAACTTTTCTTAGATATAAGCTAGAGGTTCTTCTTTTTGAATGGAAGGTAGGAAGGCTTTCTTTAAATGTGTCGCATCTATTTAATAATTAGTTTAATTTCCATCGTTGTTTATAATAATTTGTCATCCGCAATACATTTTTTCTACCCTTATGAGGATGATGATAATTTCTTATTAATTCTCTTCAGTTATACATAATTATGTCTTTTTCTTAATAAATGATTGAGAGTTGTGAATGGGTCCCAAATTTGTCATACATTAAAGAACTCTTTAAAGGTGACAAACTTTTACAATATTAAGACAACGTCTCTTAGAGATGAGTTGAAGTAATTTGATTGGCTCATAATTGGACGACACTGTCCAATGGACAGCTGAAAAAGGGTCCCAAGGATATACTTCACATCCTCGTCATAAATTAAAGGGATCTTCACAAGCAAACTAAATTTCTAAAAAACTAATCTTAAAGGGTGTCTTATATGATACCAATTGTTGAGAAGAGCGAATTGATTGAATGTAGAGGATCACTTCGGACACATCAGTGATGTAGAAACCAAGATCCAAGAACAAGAGATATAAAATATACACTTTGTGACATAAATAAGTACACTAGACGTTGGGAAATTATGTTGTTCCTTATGGAAGTCCCAGGGTGAAATAATATATATAAATTATAATAACAAGAAGTTGATACCTGTACTCACTGAGTAAACACGTCATCTTGATATCAACCAATCAGAGTGTGAGGAATATTTTGAATGAAGGCGGCAAGTGACGCCAATTTGGAAAAGAGTAAAGGAAGGGAAGAAGACAAAGTCTCATAATTAGGGCTGGGCAAATCTGGAGTAAAAAAAAATATTTTCTAAACCACAAATCTGGAACAAAAAACTAAGAAATACGCGGAAAAATGGTGAAATATGCGAAAAAATGGTGAAATATGCAAAAAAATATCTTTTACAATATGGATATTTTTATTTCATATATACATTAACAGTTTATAGGTATACACTTTTTGATCATACAAATATTATATAAAGTAAAGATAAAGATATTGTGTTACTAATAAACCATAAAATACATAAAAAAGAAATTTCAATACGAGGCTTACAGGGAAGAGGAAAATATGGTGAATGTCCTGTTGTGTTATGCAAGAGGGATAGAAAAATTCGCGCTTAAAATAAGCGGAGAAAAACTAAGAATGCTTCAATCTAATTTATGAATGACAGCATGTTTGTATATGTTGGGAGCCAGATTCCGACAAGGGTCGACTGTCCACTTTTTCCTATATTTTTCAATCAAAGAGGCTAAAATGAGCTAAATGTGGGTGAATAATGAAGAAAATAGCAAAATATGCGAATAAACTAGAAAAATTGCTAAATATGCGAATAAACTAGAAAATTGCTAAATATACGAATCATTAAAAAATGTGTTTGGTTCCAGATTTTTATTTGCATATTTTTTGCCCAGCTCTACTCATAATAGTAGTATAAAAGACGTCATCGGTATATCACCAATCAGAGTATGAGGAGAATTGAATGTAGGTGGCAAATGCCGACATTTAGGAAAATAATGAAGCAAAGAAGAAATCACAGCTTCAAATAAAAATGTTAACGCGGGTTATTCAAACTCATGACACCCTGAATGCATACGTACCTGAATCATGGACAAATATTGTAGCTCCCGACTCTTTGAGTCAATGAAGATGTTAATCGGCGAATTGGGTTGAACGTCGGCCTGGTCATAGAGATGCTTAAGGACATGCTTCCAGCCTGAAACTGAGCATCCACAAATGCCACCTCAGATGAGATGAACACTAGGATAGGAAAGGAGCCAGAGATAACATTTTTCAGTGAAGCATCTTTTTCCGTCGAACAAAAGGGGATCGGAAGGGAGTTAAAAGTGAAATGGCATAAATCAAGGTGGACAACATTCGCAGAAAGAAAAATAGCTTTAATAAATGTGCGAAAAAATATAGAATTTCTTTATGATGGGAATCACTCTTTCGTTATATTAATATTTAATCTCAATTAAGGATGAATTGCTTAGAAATGAGAATCTTAATTTATGATACAATTTCTTAGAAAAGATAAATCGTTTATAATGAGGGACAGTCTGTATGTATGGGAAAATGAATTGAATGAATTCAATGAGACTGTTTTGAAAATGCGAATTAAGTTTGAAACTTTTTATTGACATGCAAAAAAAAGTTTTATGCATGGAGTATAAAAAAATCATGAACATTCATGTAATCGCATGCTTTTGGGTATAAAATACATACATTTCTGCTATTATATGGTTTAATAATATATATATATATATACTATATATATATCTTATTCATCAAGGTTAAAGAGTTTGGAGGGCAAAGTGTTACGTCAGTAGGGATGGATTTGACGTTACTTTATGTCCTTTTGGGTGTCCTATTATTTGACCGATCTTGGATAATTTTACGTTTCTATACACACCATTGCAGTTCACCGTTATTTCTTACTATCCATGAAAAATGTTGATCATAATATGAACTACATTCATGAATAGAAACCGTTAGGAGATCTAATTGATATCAAAGAATGTTTTAAGTTCATAAAGCTCATATATAAGGTATGCCCATGGATGTATTAATATAAAAGTTTCCCAATTATTACAACAACTTGCTCCTATTGCAGTCAACTTCGCCTAAGTCGATTATCTCGGGACTGTGCAAAAACAATCGATTTAGGCGAAATTCGAGTTACAAATTTTGATTGCTAAGTCAAAGAAAAATTCGATATACAGGTAGGCGTGTGGTGTGTGTGTGCACTCGTTCACATGTAATCACAAATCATCGGCGAGGCAGCAGGTGGGCGAGGACACAATTTCTTTCTTTTTTTATTTAACCTCGCTTGGAGGGAGGAACATATTTTTTAGGTACGGTACTTTGATCTCTACCTGAGCTAGAAACAAAGAGAACCACACTTCAACACGGCCATCGTGCTAACATTCCTCACAAACCTCTCTATTATTGTACTTATTATAGAAGAAGAAGGAAAAAGTATTCGTCATCCAGAGTGCTCCTGCTTTGTTCTTATTATTGTTATTGTTTACATTGATTCATCATTGCTTGGGATCAAATTTCTCGAATGGGAGTGGACGGGTGGCATGATTCCAGTCATATATTTGCGCCGTCTCGTCTCATCCTCCTCCCAATGATCGGAGGAGGAGACGAGATGTTTGGGAGCTCCTTCACCAATGTGGTCGCTCCTAGCACTGACTAGGCTCATGAATATGTTCAACGGGACTCGCGGATCCAGATCCTTCTATCATAAGTACAATAATAGAGAGGTTGTGAGGAATGTTAGCACGATGGCCGTGTTGAAGTATGGTTTCTCTTTATTTCTAGCTCAGGTAGGAGATCAAAGTAACCGTACCCATTTTTTATGTTCTCAAATCTTAAGTGTTCAGTATTTTTCTCCACTTCAACCATCTGTGTCTGCTTCCTTGTAATACACAGTGTGAACGGCAGGCATGTGGGCTGTGTTTTGGAAAGTGAGCGCCCTCTTCGACTTATGCGAAGTTTTTTTCTTCTTTATGCTTGTGTTACTGTCAAAATATCTGTTCGACTTAAGCAAAATACGACTTACAAAAATCGACTTGTACGATTTTTATTACACACATGTCAATTGAGAAAAAATGGGACTTTTTATTATATTCGAGTTAGGCGACTTTTCGACTTATGAAATTTCGACTTAGGCGAAGTTGACTGTACTTAACAACTTTAAACTTATGTTATAAGAAGTGAAGATTGTCTACATACATTTTTTTTTGTTAGTTAAGAATTTATTGCTGTTTTACCATAGTACATACAAATGACAATTATACATTGATAAAAGCAAATACATACATACAGCAAAAGAACACGACCACACAAAGGGGTATATGTGCTACAACAGCAAAAATGGATATTGAGTATTACATTATATAAATTATTTTATAATCTACTTATGAAGCAGTTAAATTAAAGTTAGAATCAATGATTCGTTGCATCTTTTTACATTTAATAAATTTAATAATACGAAGATCTTCATCCTCCTCTTGCATGACTTGGTATCTCTCATATGAAAGCGATGGGCATCTGTTGATTAGGTGGTTAGCGGTTTGGGACTCCTCCATGCATATATTACAAATGGCATTTGTGTTTTTCCATTTGCTCAGATGGGCCAGAAATGGTCCATGGCCTGTGTAGGCTTGAACAAGTAATTTCATGTTGGGACGTGAAAGTTCGACAACCTTTTGTTTTGGAATATTCAACATACTATGAGTATGTTTCATTCCAAGATCCTTTTTGTATCTGTTGCACCAAACTTCATAGAAGAAACCATCTATCACTTTCTTTATGTAGCTTGGTGGTGCTCCAACACATAAGCGATTTTTACTTTGCGTTCCTTTCTTTGCAAGGTAGTCTGCAAATTCGTTGCCTGAGATGTCTGAATGGCCCTTACACCATTCAAGATGTATATTTATTTTGGATTTTGCGTTGTTTAATACTTCTTTGCATTTCTTAACTGTGGCACTTTTTGTAAAGGGGTTTAGAATAGCAGCAATTGCCGATTGAGAATCTGACCTAATAATCACGTTCTTAGATGGCTTGTCTTGTTCAAGTAAAGCTTTTACAGATTGTGTGATGGCAATTACCTCAGCTTGGAAGACTGATGCTTCCTTATTAAGAGATATATATGATTGATAAAAGGATATATCACCTCTAGTGATTGCCCATCCAGCTCCTGTGTTGTCTTTATCGTCTTTTGATCCGTCTGTGTATATAATAATGTCAGAGTTTTCAAAATGAGAGTTATCAACCCAGATACGATTGCCTGTAATGTAGTCGCTAGTTTCATTCAATTGAAGTCGATGAAGTATTTTATCACTAACGAAACGATGTCCACGACGCCTTGAAAGATTGCCCACTCCATCCCAGGTATCCCGGAGAAAAAACTTTGTTCTCCACCTTGACTTTGTTGCATGTGCTTGTATGTAGAGATCCAATGGAGTGATGCCCAATACTGCCTCTATTCCTGATGTTGGTGTTGATCGGAGTGTATGAGTCATACTCATAAGTACCTTTCGCTGAATATTGTTCAATTTTCTTATTTCGACTTTCTTTGCAGTAACAGTGTGTCCCCATATTAGACATGCATATGCGATAATGGGTCTAATCATTGCTTCATAGAGCCAGAGAACCCTATCCGAAGTTAAGCCCCATTTTTGGCCTATGACTGCCTTTGCCATATTCCATATTCGAGAACATTTGGCAGCTTTTTCTTTTATATGTTCAGTCCAGGTGAGTCCTTGATCGAAAACCACGCCTAGGTACTTCATTTGTGTAGCATATTTAATTACTTTTCCTGCCATAAATAGTCGCGGAAAGTATTTTGATGTTAATTTGTATGCTTTTGAAAAGACTATAGCATTAGATTTGGATGGGTTGAAGGTGAGACCATTTGTTTTCCCCCATTCCAGAACAATATTAATTGCTTCCTGCCTTTTTATTAACAAGTGTACCAGGGTCTTTACCACTTATTAGTAAAAGGACGTCATCCGCATATCCTACAACATGGATGGCGCCTTCTTTAAACTTTTATTAATTAAAAAATAATTTTCATATTTATATTTGGGTCTACAAAGTATTGAAGTTAATTTTATTACAGCAAAACACAGTTAATTCTATATAAATTCTGTTCTTCAAGAATAGTCCTTCCAGATAATATTACTAAGTATTTTAGTGATTTTTTAATATGTTAATGTTATGATGTAAAAAAATTATAATGTAATCAATTTGATGGAAAACAAATTGTGTACTGAGGTACCAAATATATATATATATATATATATATATAATATATATATATATATATATATATATATATATATATATATATATATATATATATCTATATATATATATATATCTATATATATATCTATATATATATTATATATGAGTACTGTTTTTGCATTTGGCAGAAATTATTCTCTGGAGTATTTCGAACTTTTATATTTACCTAAATATATTTTTTTTCTTTTGAGCTATTTGGATCGTTCCGAGTGGCTTGTACGGTTCTCACTGGCTGTATTTTTGAAATGTGGTTATACACAGTCCCAAACTTCTCAAAGATGTCCACTATTGTTGTCTGTTGGGTTCGATTATTGAGCCAAGCCTGCCCAAAAGGCTAATTATTGAACCCGACATGCGCTTGCCTGTTTCGATTCTAAATCAATCGAAAATTTGGTTTATATCTTGTAAGTTCTATGAATTTCAAGACTTTTATTAAATACTTTGCACAGAACACAGTTAAAATATAAAAATCACTGCTCTTAACAAATGAGGTTTAGTGATAATGTTCAACTACAAAAGAGCTTATTTTGAGCTGTATCTCGGTCCGTTCCCGTCTGCCCAATGGACACCACTAGTGTTCACCCATTTTCTCAATTTGAACTGATTACTTTCACGTTCGAACTAACGCAAGGAAGTGAACGGGGACCTCATACAGGATATTGCTTTGTTTAACACGATATATTTTTATCCCACCTTCAATTCTGGTAATTGTTTACTCCCGGAGTTGATTCTCCTATGTTCTTTATATACAAATGAATATCTTTCTAAAGGATATATCACATAAGATGCTCAAGGGACACGTTTTATGGACCCCTTTGTTTGTAAAGTTAGGGATCTTTTAAATGTCTAAATAATCAAAAGACTTCTTTACATATAATCATGTATTTTCATGACATTCTGTATTTATTTATCTCCATTTTATAATCATCAGTAAGGTTTTCCATGTAAGCTTACTATGTGAATTTTGTTGAAAATTGTGCCACTATTCCTGAAATAACTATCTGACATGCAAGCTTTTTTAGAGGAGTTCTAAGAGTTATGTGGGACCCATCAGCTATAATATAAAAAATAGTTTGTAGTTTTGGTGAAGTAAAATAATTTATATTACAGCATTATACTGCTTTTAAATTGATTTTTGCCTTTTTATTTTGGCAAAGATTCTTTTAGCTGATGTAACATAACAAAGATATACTCGTTTTTTTTAAGTTGAAGATACACCAATTCATTATATTATAATGCAAACCCCTGATTGTATATGACATATAACTAACAAGCATAATAATTTAAATGTTTACATGTTTCAAGTATTCAAAAATTAAAAAAGTACAATTATTGCTTCAGAATAAATGAAATTAAAAACGCGAAAGTTTTTAAATACAAATCAATGCACGCAATATATTTTTAAATAATTGAATGCCTTTTGATGACATTTCCTTAAACATGCACGTCGAAAAAAGTTACTCAGTTATCTGACATGTTTATGCATTAAACTTCGGATACACGATTCATTAGAATCCCAGGAGTAGGGCATTAAACGCAAGAATCCATTTGATTTGTGGTATTATTTGTGGATTTTTGAATATCACATCAATTTATGAGTATGCCCATACCTTATGCCACTACTTTTTGTGGCCCTTGATCTACTATCGCATGTTTAACAAAAAAGTATACCAAACATCAGAACAAGGCTTCTAATGCCTATTTTTTCTTTAACCCTTTTCGTAAAAGCCCCTTCCATTTAGAGGCGAAATAATGGGATGGTCGACCCATGGTACTGCTTTTAATTTGCAAATCCAATTTTAAATTATTTAGGGTTCAAATTTTAAGGGTTTGTAAGGAACATATTTTAATATGAAAAAGCACAAGCCATGACATCACTTAAAATCATTCATATGATTATATATATATAAATCAGAAACGACCGGGTACACCGCTCGGCCCGGTTCCCGGCTTTTTTGAACGTCCTGACTCGGCCCGGCATGTAATCACCGGACCGGGACTTTAATATATTCGTTCGTTCGTCATTTTTAGAAAAGGATAAAAAATTAAAAAGTAGTGTTGCACTTTTTGATAGGAAAATTCTTAAAAAACGTTGTCACTTTCAGAATGACGAAGGAACGAATATATTAAAGTCCCGACCCGACTTGTAAAAGTGTCTCATTTGTTTCCTAATATATATATATAATAATATTTATATAGCTTATATATTAATATATATATAAATATATATATATTATATATATATATATATATAATATATATGTATATATATATATGTGAGGTGAGAACACTATTTGAATACAGAACGAAATATAAGAAAAGGAGAAAACTATTATACGTATTTTTGGCTATATTTACTTCATACGATGATGCTTCCATTTTTTATGATTTGAAATTATACGTTCTATATAGAAAAAAAACATATAGGCTTTCGATCATATTAATGGATGTTTGTAGTTTGTTGTAAGTCGATTGTTTATTACAATCAAAGGTTTTTCAAGGCGCAATATCCTTCCAAAGATGGACGGCCGTAATTTTTTCGTGAAATCATTACAAAATATTTATGTTGGTGTCCCTGCGCATCGATATGCTCCACCAATCACATGCTCCAACAAAACAATGGCTACAATTATGCTTTGAAGAGAGAGAGAGAGAGAAAAAAGGGGTGATCTAAATTCAAAACAATAAATGGATCTCTATTAATACATCATAGACATAGACAATTCGGAATCCAATCGTGGATTGTATTTTGTCGAATTGATTGTGTGTTGCTATGCAGAGATTCCATCCAGTCGAATCCAGTACATCCTTCATCTCGTGGAAGTGGACGTGCCGCTCACAAAGGAAGAGTTTGCGCTCGCAAAAAAGGACGTGCCGCTCGCGATGGAGGGCTTGGCGCTCGGAGACGAGGACTTCTTCCCCCTCCAGGATTCATACTTCCCGGTGATCCCATCCTCGTCGTCCTCCGGCACAACGGAAATGCCTCCGAATCCACGAGTCCTGGTTCCACTTGGACTCGGCGGAGCGGAGGCATGTCTGGATGGATCCCATGGGGCTCGGATCTCAACCCCCCCGTGTGAAGCTGACGACGAGGAAGACGATTATTCTGATGGGGTTCAGCTGCAACTTGAAGCGAGTCTCCATTGAGGCACTATCTCTCGAGAGGGACCACAGCCGACTGGAAGACCATTAGAGAGAACCTGAAGACGACCGGGAAACACTTCATCAACCTCAACGCAGGATTCACCAAAAGGATTGTCTCCTGATATGGGACAACGCCCGTCCTCACGCTGCCGCTTAAACAAGGGAGGTTCTACCCAAAGGGACGTGAAACCGGTCAAATAGAACCCCTACAGCCCAGATCTGAACCTCTTTGACCGATTCCTGTTCCGGAAGTTGAAGCATCTGCTGACGATTTTGAGGGGCATGAGGAAGCCACTACTGCTGTGCAGCGGACGATGAATAGGGTTAGCGAAGACGAGCTATTCGACCAACTCAAGAAGCTCTGCAAGCACTGCTGCGACGTCATTGCAGCCGGAGGGATATTTTCTAATTTTAAAGTGTTTTTTTTTTAAATTAATTTGATGAAAATAATGAGTTTTACTGGGCCAGACTATACATGGTTTAACCTAATAATAAGCTATATGTGCGTATTTTGTTATATTTGTTTATTTCATTTGATCAAACATAATCCAAAAAAATTTGATTTAACTATTCATTTATTGTAACACATTTTTTGTCCAATGTTAATAAATTTACGTTATTTTATAATTTTTTGTCTGAATTGTCGAACCTTTAGAACAAATGAATTTCTTGCATTGCTTTTTAAAATGTTTATTACGACAATGTTTGCACTTATAACATTTACTTACTTTCTTAATTAAACGTTGCTTGTATAAAGTGCAACCTTTACATTCAAAACATCTAAAAAAAATTCATCTTTGTCCGCATTGAACGAATCAGAAAGGCCAGAAGCTCCGTCTGCTTCCACAGGACTTACAGAAGTATCTACAAAAAAAGCATTGATTATAATACTTATGCTATGTCCGTTATGAATTTACCTTCGATCAAACTATCGCCTTCATTGTTTATTGATTCAAGTGTCACATTAGATGAGTTAGAAGGACCAAAAGATATGTCAGCCTCCACAGCACTTACAAAATGATCTACAACTAAAGAAAAATAGTTTATTTTAATACACTATTGTTATGCTAGTTATGAATTTACCTTCAATCATACTATAATCTTCGTTGGATATTGATTCTAGTGCCACATTAAATGATTCAGAAGAACCATAAGATTTGTCAGCTTCCACAGAAGTATCTACAACTAAAAAAAATAATTTATTGCTATGTTAGTTATGAATTTACCTTCAATCAAACTATCATTTTCTTTTGTTTTACTGTTGGTCTGATGTTCTTGACTGATCGACTCATCTACACTGGCAATAGAATTGATGAAAAGCTGTTTCTTGGTTCCAGAAGATATTAGGGGAACAACATTCTTCATTAGGTATTCCTTCCGTTCCTTCGATAAACCATGCTTTTCCAATAAGAAATCAACCATACGACAGTCTCCCAATGGCATATTGGGGCCTGTATAAGGCCGGTGAGGGCATAATTGTCCGGTGGATAAATTCTTCCCACTCCGTTCCTGCTTGGGAGTCAAGTACATTTCGAGCATCGAATGCGGATTGGCAAAGAGCAGAACGAAGTTCGGAGAAGCGTTTGAAATTGTGTTCTCTTAGAAAGTTTAGGGTGGAAGAAGATGATGCACCAGATTAATCATGACCTCCAATGGTTTTCTCTTAATCAAATACAAACAACCCCATTCCTCATCAAGTAAGAGTCAAAAAAAACTTTCTCTGCTAAATCATATACTCTTTTTCATATTGTTTCAGAAATTTTTTATTACAAATTTGGTATATAAATTCTTTCTTATCATAAAATTTTTTAAGGAATAAATTGATAGGATTCATGAATATAATTGGGCTTCATTCATGAAGACGAGGGGCAGGACTCCATTCACGAAGAGGAGGGACGGGGAGCTCTCTAACGAAGTCCGACGAGGGGTAGGGCTCCATTAACGGAGACTAGAGACGGGGAGCTATCTAACGAAGATGAGGGAAGGAACTCCTTTGACTGACGAAGACGAGGGAGGGGTAGGACTCCATTCATTCACGAAGTCGAGGGAGGGGAATGTGTCTCTTACTGGAGGGAGGAGACTCGTTTCTTGGTGTCCAAGGCATTTATCCCGGAGTCAAGACCGTCTCATTCGCCCCGGGAAGATAGAAGAGGGTTGGAGGAAGGGATGGAGGTAAAACTGTATACCGTTTTACCGTGACGGTATTCGTTTGCGTTATGGCCATGAATACATTCCAAATGAAGTGGAGGCTAAATAAATTGTGTTTTTGGTGGCAAATTTTCGATCCAGCCTGAAACGTAGCCTTAGTTTAAAAAAAAAACTATAAAAACACTGACAATGCCTACATGGTTCTGATCGCATGCATTTTGTAATTAAGGAAACGGGTACATAATGTAAGTTGTAACCTAAGGACACAACGTTTGAGCCCAATGACCGCCCCGCTGAGGCAGAATTTGTGCAGATTTGCCTAACCACGTAGAATACAATAATATAGCATATTTTGAGGGTCAGATGCGCTACTTGTTTAGTTAATATACAACACCAAATAATTAGTATTTATGATAATTATATTAGGGCTATTATTATTATTATCATTAGGCCTATTGTTATTATTATAAGGCCTATTATTATTATTATTCAAAATAATAATAACTAATTGGGGCCCAACTTGCCCAACTAATTGATATCCACTTGCCCAACTTGCCCACTTGTTGTTACAAACAGAAAATATTTTTGGATCTATTCTGCAGTCCATCTGAATTGAATGCTTAGGCGGGCCGTGTAGGTTATTATTTTCATGTACAAGTCATAGCTAAAGCCATGTGTTCTAGTCATATTAACCAGAGCCTAAATGTTTTGAGTAATGTGAACTTTACCGTCCTGTTCTGAAATATTTTAGTGATCCTCTTTGAGTTGGGTTTAAACGTTATCATAGGCTTGTTGCAGTTTGTAGCAACACCCGGGAGTCAACAAGCTTGGTTTAAAATTCTCTGAAAGGCTAGGTTATAGTCGTGGTCATTCTTTGATTTTTAGAGGTTGTATAATTCCATGTTCAAGGCAAGGCTATAATGTATTTTGCCAAGGCTAAAGTGAATGTGTGTGTGCTGTGCTTCTGTGTACAGACATGTTTTGTTTTGGGCCTTTCCCAGTTTGTTTTCTCCGTGTTATTTATGTTCATTTAAACACATGTTTGATTTATGATTTACTGCGTGTCCGTCCGATGAATCCCCATTCTCTAACTCAGCTAAATTAATTTAAATTAAGTAGTCCGTGCACAACTGCACATTCAAGACCAATGAACGTAATTGGCACGCTGTTCTAGCCAATGAGAGCACACTAACTCAGCCAGCTAATTTCAATATTTGACATGTGCACACTCCAACCACAGTAGGACTATTAAGGCATATCTATCCCTAAACGCGCTGTCAGATGTGGTGGAAGCCCGTCGAATTGAACAATAATGTTTTAAGGCCTGTGAGTACATAATGCATATTTTAGAACATATTGAGTATATAGTAACCGGACTTTCTGGAACAGTGACTATATGGACAAGCTTTGTATTCATATATTTTATGTCTCCATATAGTCCAAAAACGACTATATAACGACAGCGAATTATTTACTAAGACAACTATTCGAACTCTTTTTATATTAGAATGACGCTTATATATTAAATATATTTTCAACATTGATCCAAAACGTTCAAAATATCATTGAGCAATTCCCAAGAGTCGTTGGACTCCGTACTTTATTCCTCCGGCACAATTTCGCGATCTCCACTTCTTGATAGACCTACAGCTCCAATTTACAGTTGATATACACTGGGAGGAAGGGTCTACAAATGTTATAGTTGGATGCCATAGGTACTCTAAGTAAAATCACGGAGCAATAAATCTGATTGGAAATGTACCCTTTACCACCAAGGGTGCCGGCACGCCTGACTTTAGTCGGTGGCATCCCAACAAATAACCCCATTCATAGTCATATTATTGAATGAAACCACCTCCTTTTCTATTTGAAGTCCACCAACGTTGTTCCGATTCGTGGAAGTTATTAGCAGGAAGTCTAATCCCTGTTATGAAGTTTTCAAAGCAGTCCTAAGTACGTTTTCTCTTTCTTTCTTTCTTACTCTAAGCTGTTGTTATTCTCTTTGTTTCTTTCCGTTGTCCTTGCCTTGCCTTTTTTTCCTCTTCTTCGGTTCGAACTCCCAATATTATTGTTACGTTCATCATAACTATAAATGAATTAAATGGCATGGAATCAAATATGTATAGCCTTTTCAATATTATTTAAGTAAATGCTAATTAAGGAATGCCTCTGATGTCTTATTTTAACACATTTTATTCCTTGTTTTGCTCAAGTGTAACAATGATCTCTCCTATATTTGGGGTTTCCGATAGTTGGAACATATATGTCGCTAAATCTGTCTCCATATAGTCCGTTCTCCATAAAGTCCATTTGAGGACTTTATGGAGAAAGTGATTTGATTGGCTGTCTCTATATAGTCCACTGTCTCCATAAAGTCCGAGAACCGAGTATAATGCATATTTTAGAACATATTAGGACGGCAAAGAAAATACCGCGATAATACCGTATACCACGTATTGAGGAAGGCCCATACCACGGTATTAAATTTTCATACAGTCCAACCTAGTTGGAGGAAGGGATCGAGGAATCTCCAACAAGATGAAGTCTAGTCAGAATGCTTTTATGGCACCCACAAAATAGATTCCCAACTATGAGCAGTGGAGGCTCTATGATTTGATAACCTGTTGATGGTGAGGGATACTTTGGGCGTGTCAGACGTATATCATGTTGAATGGTCCATTAAAATTCTCCCTTTCACACGCCCAGAGTATCCCTCACTTTTCTATCTCTACTAATCTTGTTTCTCTGCTATTGAAGCGAATCAGCTGTAAAAAAAGGGATACTACTGCCTACTCTATTTTAATCTAACGAACGTACATTAACTATGACCACACGTAATATGATTGGGTTAAAAACACAAGAAACCCGAAAGAAGATACCAATATTCCTAGCCACTTTTTCATTGATTAGCTTCTTCATCGATAATTAATCCTAAATATCGCCTCAATCAGAGGTCTAATTGCAAAAAAAACTAATAAAATGGAGAAGAGTAAATGAAGAATACTATTATTGGTCCCTCTCATTTTCACCAAAAAAAAATCCTGTATTCAAATAGTGTTCTCACGTCACATAATAATGTGAAAAATATATACACTAGAGCATATATACACTCAGAGAGTGTGTACCTCCGCCGATCTCACAACATTCCCATTCAAACATTCTCCCTTTCACACGCCCGATTTTCTATCTCTAATCATTGTTTCCTCTCTGTTAGCTCATTTGCATATTAAAAAAGCACTCAGAGACGGGAAGAGGAAGAAGTTTAAGCTACGTCACTGGGTTAACATAGTACTGTCCTGATCTGATATATAACAATGATACGTCAATGAATATTTTTTAGCGTTTGTTTCTTTCCTACTCCCTGAATAGAGACCCCATTTTATTTAGTATTTTGCTCATTTTGCATATTTTAAAGCACTCAGAGATGCCAAAATTTAATCACTTGTTTCTTTTGGCATTTCAACAACTCCACAAAGTTTCATTCGAATCCTTTCAGTACTTTTTGAGTTATCCTGCTGACAAA
>CP045907.1:11277733-11290119 GCA_013387185.1 Caligus rogercresseyi
CAGCCGAAGAGCAGCGGAATGGAGGGGATTCTCAAAGGTAGGTGTTCTTTAGGGAGAGCCCTGACCGAAGCTCTCCTTGGAATGCAGGACCTATTCATCTCTGACGGATGAACCCCGATGAGAGAGGCCTCCAGATGAAATTTTTCTTTCAAGAGGTTTTCCAAAGAGTCTCCATGGTTTCACTTCATGGGCACTTCATAAGACGGAGTTATCCCGAAAAATCTTGAGGCTCCCAGTTTTTCGATCGATATAAGGAAACATGTCGGTCTGGGCGTCGAAGGGCTCCTTGTCCATCATGTACAAATAATCGAAAATATCCCACCTCCTTCCCTAGAAGGGTACAGACATATATACAAGACTCTTCAATGATTGGATATAGTTCTAACAAGGGTCATAAACAATATTAAAATCTACTAGATATAGTGATAATTAAATATAATAATAATACTAATTGTGACTTATTAACATTTCTGGGGGATCTTAACACGGAGGATGGCAGACGTAGAGTGTAGGAGACATTTAATCATCAATATATCTCCAGCTGTTTTCGTACAGACCTTGATTGCAAGCCCAGTCATGCTGATCCTTCAGGAAGAGGTATTTTTAAGATTCTTTCTTCGCAGTGACGGTTATAGAAGCAAATCATAACAAACATTGAATCAATGTTATTCTATTGGACAATGCCTCTAAATTCTTGGGCTCTTGGAAGTAGTAAATAAATGATAAAGTGACTATGAGTTTCCATATTTTTCACCAAACCTTAGCTGTCCATGTAGGCACATCTTTTGGGAAAAACCCTATATATATATATATGTATCATTTAAAGAGAAAATGTTTGTAAAAATTAATTGCATAATCGGGGACATCAACCCATACAAATAGCAATCGTAAATAACTTTGAAAATCAGACGATCAGAAGGAAGTATTCTTTTAGATTCAACCATTAGGACAGTCCACGCTGCTAAGCAAAAACATTGATATTACAGTTCTCTATAGCTCATTAAAATACAAAATAAGTATTTTTGAATTACTCTCTTGGATTTATTTGATGTATTTAGTATTTGACACTATATAGATGAAAAGTTTAATTATAATACCTTGTTAACAAGTGGAACAAAGCTGCAGATATGAATAAACACATATCATTGTGTGTCTCATTTTTATTCTCGGTTGAAGGTTAAAGAAAATCAGTGAATAATAAAGAAAGTTTTATTAGTGGACAAGTGTACTTTTTTTTTCGGTTTATTATGATGTATATAGGAAATATATACCATTAGTATATTATGATAAGTTTTTATGATGGGCCATGGTTTGAGTTATTTTAAAATGCTTCCTACCGATTATTATCATAAATATGCCTGATTTTTAAGTACGTTTATTACTATTTATTATTGTTATATCGTGGTTCCCAACTGGATTCGGCTCGTGGGCCCCTAACGGTCTTCGGCACTTTCCGTGGACCCGCCTCAATTTTGTCAAAAACGCAAATTTCAATTTCAATGCGAGACATCTGCGAAGTACAATTATATTTTATTTTTGACTTATATCCAGGCTTGTGAGCGTTCAGCTTTTTTTGCGTTCAGCGTTTAAAAAAAATAGCGTTCCGTTCAATGTTTTTTGCGTTCAGCGTTCCGTTAGCGTTCAGTGACGACGTTTTTTTTTTTTTTAAAAAAAAAAGTTTTGAAAAAGTGTGGACGTTTTTTTTAGAAAAAAAAGTGACGACGTTTTTTTAGAAAAAAAAAAAAGTGACGACGTTTTTTTAGAAAATAATTTCCAAAAAATGTGATGACGTTTTTTTTAAGAAAAGAAATAGAGAAAAAAATGATCATTACACGTGGACCCCCGGCCAGGCCTTTGTGGACCCCCAAGGGGTCCACTGAACCACTGTTGGGAACCACGGGTTTATATATATATAGGTATAAATATCAATTACAAATGAAGTACCTTACCCAATATTTGTATGTGATATTGTTTATTCTCTTACACATTTTACGTTCCCTAAATGTTTTAATTTCATCTTAGCCAAGTATTTGTAATTATTTGTAGTAGTGCGGATAATTATTATTGCGTTTCTATAAATTCCAACACGACTAAATATGATTCATCGTGTTTAAATGACAGACTATTTGGAGAGCGTCTCAAGTTACAGCCCAATACATATTTTTCTTTGCCTTGACCTTCCACGTGCGGCCCATCAAAAGAATCTTATTATGTATTGGAAATTGACGTAAAGCTGTTGAGTAAAACATGTAGGCTGTTGAATTTGTAGTGCTCAACATGAAACCATTAATTGCGAAGAGACTGACAAATAACTCTTATACGAATCGAAGACCTTAGAGCAATACTGATTGGGGCAGCGGCTCCTTATTCAGCCCTCTCAAAAAAAATCCCAATTCATCTGCGACGTCATGGACATGATATTTGATCAAGTTTATTCTATCTCGAATACCTCAAACTCATCCAATCGACAATAAGAAGACATCAACGTTTTATATTGAATAAGAAATATTTTTAAAAGACATTTATATTATGGTTTTATCTTTAGACCGTAATTTTGAATTATAATGTTCATTGGTGTTTTATTTTTAACGTAACTGTCTTAAGATTGTGTTTTTGTATCTCCTACTTTCTAGTGCAGGCTTATTTTTTTACACTGTATGGATTTTAGCTAATAAAAAAACATCTTAACCCAAAAAACCTGTAGGAATGGCGATATGTGAGATATGGTTTTTCATATCATATTTTATAGGTTAACTATTCTAATTGAGATTACTTCCAAGACAAAGAATCCACACTCTTCGATAAATTATAATAGCTATTCAAGAAGTTATAGACAAAATTTATTTATCTAAAAAGAATAGAAAAAATATGGATATATGAATTAGTCATAGTCCTTGACTCATAAAACATAAATATTGCTAAATAATGGTTCTAACCTAGCGTGTAATGAAAGTCATTAATCAATTCTAAAATTTTGCAAACTAACTTCCTTATGTGGATAGTGCTTCCTAGAACTCTCATTTTGTGTGCAAAAGGTTCGATTGAACATAAGGTCATCATTATAAACGTCAGAGAGAGATGTCTCTCTCAAGAAGGATCTCAATCGACTCGCATATGTCTCGACCTGGCAAGAATGTGGTCGACCTCTCCGTGTATCCAGGATTATCATCAGACCCGCCGATTGAACCCAAGCAGAAGATCAAAATATCTGCTTAGCTTCATAAAGTTCATAAATTTATCTTTAGTATTCTTATGTTGGAGGTTCTATTTTAGATTCAAATGTCTATTTATGTAATTAATTTACGCAGTTACTTCAACCCTTTTAAAAAATGAAATACAAAAAAAAAACCGTCAGAATCAGAAATAAAACTCTTTTTGTTAGTGAAAAGACTTAAGTTCAGCAATCTGCTACAAACTTATAATTATTTCATTGTTATATACATTTCTTAGATGTGTTGAAAAAGGCTCTAAACAACATACCATTTGGCTTCGTTCTTTAACCCTTCTCGATTTCTTTGGAATTATATATACTCGCATATTTGGGTGCCTACGGCGCCCATATGTTGCCCTTCGGGTATGGGTAGGTTTTGGAGCTAGTTTGTGAGTGAAACAGACCTTAAAGAATATAAGAGAGGAGAGAGAAAATAATTTTCTGTTTTGTACAAACATTCCTCATAAAAAGTTTGACTTTGTACAAAGAATATTTTAAGTCACATGAGATGCTTTTTTCTTTTTCTATTTCTCTAACTCCTCCTCCTCCTTTTCTTTTTTCCTCTCTTTACCTTGAAAAGTAGGTAGTTCAAATCAGACAAGGTCTGATTTTTTTCATTTCTGGTCACATCACTTTGCAAATAGTTTTATTAGGTCCGTCTTGACCCAAGGATTTCATAGGTACCATCAAAGTTCAAATCTGACCATAAATGTGGGAGGAGATAGCGTGCAGACATACAGACGGACAGAGATTGGTGAATTAATATATAGGTATATGTTTATATATATATAATATTTATGATACCTATAAATTGAATTTCTAACAGTCATGATAGTCTATTGAGGATCCCAATCCACCGCCAAAAATTGATTAGCAACTTCTATGTAGAATTGGGGGCTAGAATATTGATTTTTTATGCCCAAATTTCGGCTATTTGTGTTTACAAATCATTTACCTCCAATGATAAAACGTGGTTCTGTAACTCACAATTGTGTCCAATTTAGGTTTCAAAATAGTAAAATATGGCCCCTCAGGTTTTACATGTCACAACTATGGTCAATATATTTTTTTTCAGACCAACCGCTGCCGTCGTTTAATCCACCTGCACAATCCCTTGTATATATATTATTTTTCACCTATGGCAACTGACGTACACGGCTTATTTACGATAGAGGTCAAATTTATGGTGTTAAAAGGACATTTTGGTTAGGAAAGGTACGCTTACCACATATTTTATATATCCACTTCACGGTGGCTAACTTTATTAGCCAATAAAAATATATAGCACAAGTATATGCAATTTGTCCTAAAAAGAAGAGATAATTGCTTAATAAATTTCGTTGGATCATTTTCCCTTTCCTAAATGTCTGTTCCTTCTATTGGAATTAAAAATATATGTGTGCTGTGATCCAATAGTAGTAAATAAAAGACCAAATATATAGTGTTTGTTGACTTTGCCTATACTTATATATGTTGATAAATGCATTTAAACATTTATTTTGACCCTTACGTTCTATGAAGCTGTCCTCGATTAACGGAATCAAAGGTGAACGATATATTTTTTTAAATCTTCCTTCTTCAATGTCTTCTAACCACGCCCAAGGAGTACAAACATTGTCGTTTCCAATAGTTAGCAAAGGACCGAAGAATGTTGTAATCTGCTGAATCATTATATCACCGATGACAATCAAAACTGTTCCTTCTTTATTACATATTATGTACTCCTCTTCCCTTGTAAGTAGTAGAAGCACCAATATAAAGGCATTGGCCTTAAAACAATGCTTGTTTCCATGGGCCCTTATTATTTTTAGTCAAGTGCGCCTACATTACTACCTATAAGGGACCATTGCCCCCATCCTCCAAGTGGGCAAAACCCATGGTGTAGGTACGTCCACCTATTGGTCCCCTGATCAAGACAATTACGCTCTTTGTATTTATTTCCTTATTTACGCATATCAAATTTTGTATGTATGTTGTTTACCAAGCCACCACCTCTCTACCAGCAGCGTTTTGGCAATCTTGAAATATTTGTGAGCGTCCATTATATTTATGCTCTTGACTTTATTGTTTGGATGTTATCATATAACAGTACATCAGGACATGGACTGCTTGCATAAAAATTTGCTACAGTATTATATTCATCTGCGGTTAAGAGACGTGTCTGCTTCCTATATATATATATATATATATATATATAGATATATATATATATATTATATATATATATATATATATATATATATATATATATATATATATATCCTGACGTAACATATACATATTTTGTAGATAAAAGCACATATATATTAAGAAGGTATGTTGAGATACAAGGTTAAATCCTTGCAGCCTTTAGGAGATTTTGACGTCAGAGAAGCTCATAAAGAAGGATTGTATAGCTATTTTTTGTAATTAACAATGGAACGCAAAGTTGCGCGTTGCGCAACTTACTGTATCAAAGCACTATTACAATTAACTTGAGAGAGGGAGATACATTCTTAAAGAGTTAGTGATCCAGATATTATAAATGCTCTGACCACCCCACTTTCCATTATGCACACCTGTTTATTGTTTTCCCGATTATAATACATGATTACAGATATTATACGTAAGAAGAAGACTAGTAGTGTCTTGATACACATAACCCTTTCCTTCATTATTGATGTCAGCATATAAGTATAATATTTAAAGAATGTAAAATGACTTGATTTTAATGCCCTCGTGTTGTAGAGGGAACTACATTAACTCCATCTGGCGGGGATAAGATAACTACTGTCCAACTACAACTGCACTTCTAATAAACATTTTTTGTAAATAGTAATAAACTCCAAATAACAATGTTTTAAGATGTATGTACGCTTCACCAAGGTAGGTATATTGAAATCCAATGTGTGCCCATATTGCCAAGACTTTACGCTTGCCGGCTATTTTTTAATGGCGTCACACTTGCACTTTACAACATCAAAATTAATTGCTACAATACACGTAAAAGTAATAATAAGATATACTTTTACTTTTCAGTATATGTACAATATGAAATATTATATAAGTTTACTTGGTTTTCAATATACCTTGCGTTGCACAAATCCAGGGATTACAGGTAATCATTGCCCACCATTAAATTTACCTATTCGCGAACATCTGGTTCTCTATGTATATATATTCAAAATAAGCGTCTATTGGCTCTTCAGATCCATATGTCATAATTACCCTGTCGGCTGCCAGTAGACCCTATTAAGCATGATCCCTAGTTACCAGAGCTGATGCTACCGAATGTAATCGGTATTCGATACTACCGACGGTAGATTTCAAATGCCGAACCGATTATACGGTAGAACTACCAAATACCGTACCGATTGACAATCCGTACGGTATATTTGAAAGTATGACTTTTGTGTCATTCACATAGAGACATAAAGATATAGAGAGCTACTTCCCTTCAATGGCAGAGAAACATCGTTCAACTGTCGCTTTGCCCCGCGCTCCCTTGTGTGAAGAACTTCGAAAATAAATAAAACTACAACTTATAGTATTATAGAGCAGATAAATAAATAGACATTCAATATAAGCACATGCTATGTATTGAATACTAGAGTACCTGAAAGTGCATTTAATATCGGACAATAAGAGACAGTAAATGAAAAAAATCTATTGCCTTCCATTTCCTACAAATCCAAGTACATATATAATTTATATAGATTAGTATGCATTAAATTTGAAATAATCCATAATAAATTATAACATTATGTATTAAATCGTCCTTTGTTATAAACTGTCCGATATTAAATGCATATTAAGAAGTCACAGAGTAGATACATATATAAATGTCTCTCTCTTTCTAATCTACCGTACCGAATATCGATCGATACTGTAGATATATAATAAAATCTACTGAATACCGTATCGATCGGTAGAATGTATATAACGAATACCGAACCGGCGGTAGAAATTTTTACCGAATCCCAGCTCTGCTAGTCACATATAATGGAAGATATAACTAACTTTTTCTTTATTGTATTCAATTCCATGCCTGTTAAAGGATTATAACTCACAGTTATTCATACAGACAGCTGTTAAGAGTAGTGAAAAGTAAATAAAACATATATTAGACTCATGACTCAACAGACAGTTGTTATTAAAACTCAATCAAATATGTATATCGGTATATATATATGTAAGATAACAACTTATATAACTAATAGACATAGTACTTTAAAGGGCACATTGACGAACAAAACTAAACACACACACAAGAAATGGAACACCATTTATTGTAAAAATAAACTAAATATTTATTTCGCCAGATTGCTTTTGTTTTCATACTTAGATAGTTTGTTGAAACAAATATGGAGGGACAATGGTCAATAATGTGGTGTAATCTTTGGCGAATACTTATTTTCATAATAATTGCATTAAATAACCTTTTTTTGCCTATACGATTCGATAGAATTGCATCCGACAGGATATAAATAAGCATACTAGCATTAAAATGAGTCTATCGAACCTAGGATCTTATCAATGAGGTAGCAGACCAAAAATGACCATCCCCTGTAGGGAGTATTCGAACCTGCACCCCCAACATTGAGAGTTGAACATGCCTTAACACGCACGGCTATCGAACCCATTAAACATATTTTATTTATACAATATTTTTCTAAAATAAAAAATTATTAAATAGTAGTTGTAATACTATGTATATTGGGCTCCAGGTTGTTACATGACATTTTTGACTTATTTTGTAAGATAGGTTTCGTTTGCTTTTATATTGTTTAGTCAATATAAATAAAATACAGAATTCTATATGTAATGTAACGAGCCGAAGCAATTCGTACACATTATTTTATATTATGATCCTAGTTTTAACTTTTTAATTAGAAAACCTTGTTTTTTGATATGAGACTGCAGTAAATTTAGTTACTTTTTATTATGTTGCATAGCAATATTATCTTCTTTCATGCTTCTCGGAGACATAGAAGTTCTATTATCCGTGTCATCAAAAAATACAAGTCAGCTATATAAACAACGTGAGTTCAATGAGACGCTAAGTATTATATAGTTTCATCATAAGATGGCGCCAAAAAAATGATTCACTCACGGTATAACGGATTTTTACTTTAAATATTTCATCCCATGTGTCATTCAGATTTCTTAAGAAGTAGTTATGTATAAATATTTGTTGTAGAGTCATATGTTATAAAAACAAGCTCCTTCTTAGAAATTGTTGTGTAGGATCATACGAAAGATTTCCCCATATTAAGCGATAACAGGTTTTTATGTACCTTTGTGCCTCGAGAAGACGTTGCTCCCCTATGTACAGTTTTAATATGACCCTACAAAAAAGGTTTAAAAAACATTTATTGATCTCTAAACCTTTTAATTCATGTAGTAGGCAGTCAATTTTACTGCTTTAATGTTAGTATTGTGTTTGTTCTATAATACAAACTCTCTTATTCTTTTATATTGAATTTTTTCGGTCAAAGTTTGTATTTAATATTTGTCACATCAATACAGTATAATATAAAAATACCTAATAAAAATAATTAAATAAATAAACAAACTCTTTTTAATATTTGCGTAATTGACTTTTTTTATTGCATGAATGTTTTTTAAATTAAAAATAAGTATTAAAATAATGTAAGACCTAAATATTATTATTTTAATAAAAACCCTTTGATATTTTAATGATTTATATAATATATATATATATATATCAATATCAGGAAACGACCGGGACCCCACCTTTTGTTAAGCCAGACCCAGGCTGGGACTTAAATTTTTCAAACCGGTCCGGGCCAAACTAGGCCAGGACTTTATATATATTTAGGTTTTCGACATCTGAAGTGACGGCGTTTTTTTTGTAGAAAATAATTTCCAAAAAATAAGTGACGAGGTTTTAAAAAAAAAGACTTTCTTAAGAAGTTGTGAGTTTTTTTTTTAAAAGAATCTCAAAAAAAGTGACGACGTTTTTCCAAAATAACAAATATTTCTCAGAAAAAGTGATGACGTTTTGTTTTAGAAATAATATTTCGAAAATTCCTTTCTAAAAAAATTCTGATGACAAACGAACAAAATATTTAAGTCCGGACCCGGTGTCAATAAACCGGCCGGGCCATGCGCTCAAAAACAGCCTTTTCCTGAATATAAAATATCATCCTAACAAAAATATAGTAAAAGTAAAAACTAAAGAATATAATTGTTCGAACACATCACTATCTCTGCGAATTGATTAAATAGAAGAACACGAAGAAACTCAACCATATCAATAGAAAGAATCAAGTGGAAAACTACACGATCCCTCACATGCATATTTAAAAGTGAGCCATTAATTATTACAAACAATATTTCTTCTTTTTTCTTATACAAATGTAAGGATCTGCGCCCCATCTACTCCATGCTTATTAGTAGACTTGAAAGGAATCATGGAGCTTCGCTTGAGAGAGAAAGGACTTTTTTATCACTCTCACATCGAAAAATAAAATGCTACAACATGCAGTTATTACAAAACTACAGTATTGTCAATATACATATATGCATAAAGGCGAAGGAAAATGATATCTCGAACGTCTATTTTTAAAATTATGACGCGGTATTTACAACTTTTATAACATTTTTTTACCTTTTACTCAATCCTCTAAGTTTTAACTGTTAAATTCTATCAAATTCTTTTATGTTTTTTTTTTCATGGTAAAATAATTTATTCTGTTACTGCAAAAAGAATACAGTGTACAAAAATACACTAAAAACATACAAAACAATAGAAATAAATCAAATCTGGACAGTTACGTATAAGAACATCAATGAACATTATAGTTCAAAATTACCGACCAGATAAAACCATATATATAAACAACACTTGATAAAACATATAATTTGTATTCAATACAAAACGGCGAGGCATTCTTAAAATCCTTCTGATGTCGTTCCAATAGAATTTTGAACTGTTTGGATAAATTTAAATGAGGTCTCCGGCCCATTTCCATGTTGACGCTCCCAAATCGGGAATTTTTGACCTCAAAGCAGAGTGGCGGGCGGCAGCACCAATGAGGATAGGTCTTAGATCTTTTTCTAAATGGTACTTGTTAGTAGTAAGTTTTTGTGCAATTAAAGATTTGACATTTTGTATTGCGATTCAATTGCTTTGTGACTGAGTGAGATTCTTTTTAAGATTAAAGACACCAAAAAGAACATAGTCTTTTAAAATTTGAGGAATCGTATTCATTTTCACAAACGTTAAGCTTTACGAATAGCTAAACACCTTTAGGATTGGACAGTCTACAAACGCATGGAAGATATTGTTTAATAAAACCCACAGTTCATGCAAGAAGCTGAATTTAAGGATTTGTCCTGAATTTGTAATTGTGCAGTAAATTTTTGCACCATCGGCAATACTACCCTAGTATTTCAGAATTCGTCTCTCCAGGACAAAGAGAGGCCAACAACTTTTATGTTTTTGTTCATATGTTTTTTGATTTACTCTACTTCTGTACCTTTCCATGAAGTATAGGAACGCCTTCAAGTCAACTTTGAATTACTATTGAACTGAAATGCTCTGAAACATGCGTTTCTATTACGTGATGTTTGTAATAAAAAAATGAGTGACAAAAAATATGACCCTTTTTTCATTCTGGAAATTAGGTATCACTTCATCCTGGTTACTTCGATTTGACATCGACTTTAGCTAACAATCTTACCTTAATAATGTTTTGTTCACGGGCTTCGATACTTGTCCTACGAGTCTTAGAATATTTGATTCATTCAATCTTATTGATTATGATATTAATTTATTTTTAACAACTTCTTGCGTGAAGAACAAAATGATATTTGTTTTGTTTGCATCATATCTCATGATAAAGGATAACCAATATGACCACGTGCGATAAGGAAGATATGGATCTGTAGCGGCGATCAAGCTCTTTTGTGTATGTTGGTAATATTCCTTGAGTGCAAATATAATGCATATGTCGCAGTATAGATGGAGATCCAGTAGAATCGTTGACTCTCCTGGTAGAGATTATGATCGTTATCTCTTCTAGGAGATATGACGACTTAAATATGAAGATAATATTTACGATGTTTACAAACTACTTATTACCTCCGCCAAGGAGGTATTGTTTTCACTGGGTTGGTTTGTTGGTTTATTGTTGTTTGTTTTGTCAGCCGTATAACTCAAAAAGACTGAACGGATTCGGATGAAATTTTGTGAGTTGTTGAAAATGCCAAAAAAACAAGTGATTTAATTTTGGCATCTCTGAGTGCAGAATTAAGATGCAACATGAGCTAAATACTAATAAATATTCAAGTTAGCCTACTCTGCTAATAGATGTCGCTGTGCTGTGAAATCGGGTGCCGGGAGCGTCTTCCTCTCGGAATTTCTGTCGGGGGAACCCTCCCCGTCCTCTACGCCTCCCCAGTCGTGAAAAATTCGCCGTCGGAGCTCATAGGACCCCGTGACGGCGGAGGTTTGCCCTCTCTAGGTGTAGATATTGCCTCTAGTTTCATTTGCGGTTGGCTATTCTAATTTTGGTGGAAATTATTTCATTTTGTGTTCTAGAAAGCAAAAGGGGACGCAATGCTTAATTATCATTGTATTTTATATCACCGAACCTTATATGATAATAATACTCATCTGAGAAGAATTAGCCATAATAAACCACCTCATATTTCAGTCCGTATAAGAGATAACACTACTTATCTCTTCTAGCAGAGTCGTTGATTCCTTCTGATATAGATCATGATTGTAGTTACTCCTAGGAGAGTATATGATCGGGATCTCTACCAGGAGAGTCAGCGATTCTCCTGGATCTCCTCTTACTGCGACATTTATATGCCTTTTTCATCAGAGAAGAAATCAGACATGAAAGTTTGAATAACATCGTCCTACCATCTACATATTCAACCCCTCGTCATCCCTTCTATAAGAGATAACTCTCCTGATCTCTTGTTGTAGATTCTTCTGATATGATCACGAACGTAGTCACTCCTAGGAGAGGATACGATCTCCGTCTCTATTGCGACATATACATATAAAAACTGAAGCAAGTTGTTGACCTACGCAACTAGTATACCATTCAAACAATCTTTAATTTACAACTTATTTATGATATCCTTTTATAACCGCAATTACTTGCATTCGTAATTTGATTTTAGAACATTTTCCTAGCAGACTTATCGTGAGTTA
>CP045907.1:11290219-11315612 GCA_013387185.1 Caligus rogercresseyi
AAAAGTCAACCAAAATCCTGATGAAGGAAATTGAACTTTAGAACTACATAAATCCTTTGACGAATTATTTATTTATTTATTTCATTTACATCAATCATAGAAGTTCCAAGATTGTTAAAACATGAATATATGTTCATTAAAAGCGTTTCCTTGGAATTATGTGCATGCCCAACTTCTCCAAAAAGCCTTATCACATGCAATAAATACCTTAACCGAGGATTGATATACATATGTAGTTGTTTTATAACATTTTTTAAATAAAAAGAGCTAAGAACCCTTGATGTGCGTGAAAATATACCAAAAATATCTTACGCTCATTTAGTTGATATCCACTTAAAAACTGCCATCATGATAGATGATTGCAATATTTTAATTGAGTTAAGCTTGATGTGTCGGCTCACTTAATGAAGTGTAATGGACTTAATTCATTGTGTTGAGGAGCGTTTAAGGCTTGGCATTTGAAAATCCTATATAAAACAACTCGGGTATTTTGAAAGAAGTGTGAAATATAGAAGTATTCTCTTCTGACATTCTTAGAAAATCTTAAAACATACTGAGAAAGTTGTGCTAGTTCATATCTAAAAACATTCTTAGTTTGACTACTCTCGAAGAGATGAAATAGAACTAAAAATATATAGTATATATAGAGAAAGGAGTCGTGTAAACTGAGGCATGATAAAATAGCAATGAGGAAATGAACAACATAATTCTTCACAGGGGGTGAACTTGTATCATGCAGAAATGAAAGATTTTCCAATACAATAGCCTAGGGTGAATACAGAATAATAGTATTAAAATTCAATTTAAAGCTATAGTTTGTTTTCGAGCTTCGCTTTCAGCATAACCGCTTTTTTATATGTCATACTTCTTTATTGTTATTTTATGACTCTTTTGTTTCCGGTGCGTTGTACAGTATACTAAATTCCTTTATTTCTTATATCACCATGTACGAGATAACGATCTTAATTTATAAAATATGATATTGTAGGACTTAGAATAAAGGAGCAACTATATCGCAAATGATATGTATAAAACATGTTATAATCTGAGAATACGTCATCTTGTTGATTCGAGGATGGTAATTATGCATTTCTTTATGTAATGTATAACTATCTAAAAAATGAAGAAAACTCACTGTTCATTAAACTTCTAGGAGTAAACGCTGAATATTCGCAGAATATCACTTTTATTAGCCGCAGTAAGTCCCCACTTTAAACCAGGGGATCAGTGTTTTACAGCCCTTCTGCTCTATGACTGATAACTTATAGGCATTGCTGAAAGCGAATAAGGAGAAAACACTTCTCAGCTCACTGTCATATACTACCTATTCAAAGAATGAAGGCATTTCTTTTTGAACATGGTATAAAACTCTCTGTATTTTTATTGCTTTGTTGCAAGAAGGGACCAAAAATTACCACTTTTAAATTAAGTTTTGAGCTTGAATATAGTGAGGGGAATTGAGAAAGAAAACAAATAGAATTATTTTCCCCTGATGGCTCAAACACATACATAAACAGCTTTGTACTTTTGTATCTTTTTCCTTCCCATTCCTTTGTTATAGTATTTAAGACACACTGTTCCTCTCTAAGGATTTTCTCTAAGCTCTGTTTGTGTTGTGTGTATTCGTAAAGGGATTTTTAGTTTCTTCCTATTATTATTCTTATTATGATATATGAGGGTATGAGGAAATAAGACGCAGAAATGCTTGCTTGAATGGCATCATCGTGACATTCAAATAAACTCTTCATTACCTCCGCCGAAGGAGGTATTGCTTTCACTGGTGTTGGTTTGTTGGTTTGTTTGTTTGTTGGTTTTCAGCAGGATAACTCAAAAGTACTGAACGATTCGGATGAAACTTGTGGAGTTGTTGAAATTGCCAAAAGGAACAAGTGATTAAATTTTGGCATCTCTGAGTGCAGAATTAAGATGCCAAATGAGCTAAATACGAATAAATATTTCAAGTTAGCCTACTCTACCAATAATATGTCGCTGTGCTGTGAATTGGGTGCCTTAGCGTCTCTCCTCTCAGAATTTCCGTCGAGCGGAACCCTCCCCCTCCCTCTACGCCGCACTTCGTGAAAATTCGCCTCCGAAGGCTCATAAGGAATCCGTGACGGCGAGAGGTTTGCACTCTCTGAGTGTATATTGCCTCTATTTTTAAATAATTTCAATATATAAATAATTCCTTTGAAACTACAAAATATCCAAGATAGTCGGGATATATAATAAACAGTCTGGACAAACTTTGCAGGGAAAACCGATTTTGACATAATATTCCTTCTGAAAAGTGGTCTAGAAGAGGAAAATTATGACAAAACAGGGTAAATACCTGGTGGACAAGTATTTAAGTAGAAAACTACACAAAATATATCCAATCGATATTAGTCATCTTTGTTAAGAGTTTCTAAAATACTATTTTTAGTATTTAAACTTGTAAGGACATTCAACACGTGTCTATCGATGTATTTGGGCTTTTTGTAGATCATTATATTCCTTCTCTATCTAGACCTTTTTTCCTTTGCCGTTTTTACCAGTTAACTCACATCCACCCTTTAATCTCTTCTCCATGCCTTGATCAACAGATGTCACGTTCGATCATTTCTTATCTTTTAAATGTCAAAGATCCATAGCAATATTGTTATAACGAACATATAATGATTAAGAAAGAGCTCACTAAATTGTTCAATCATATCAATATATGTAATATTGATTTACTTTTCCTTTTGTATAGTCAAATTCAAACTGTTCAATCCTCACGTAAATCAATATATATAATTGTACCTTTAATTTGATGATATATTGGGATTCAATAATTTCATTTGAGTAAGAAGATTTGCATATTATTGGAGGAAGAATTGGTGAAAACTTAATTGAATTTTCCTTTGTATTTAAATATGCACTATATACATAGAACGTATCAATCAGTAAAAAAATACTACTTTGGGAGTCCTACTTCGTTTCTCTAATCAATAGAGTCGATGTTAATATTTTTTTAGATAGCAATATGAATCTCATTTTCCTTGACATATATCCTAATTTGTTTACCATTCTAATTATTTCTCAATTGTGCGAATACATATTTCAAATCCTTATCATGACGTGTTTCTTATATATGTTTTTAAAATACAACTGAGTGATTGCACAAAACACGAAATCATCATTGATGAACTAAAGAAGAGATACAAAATGGAAAATCACAAAACCTTTTATTTGTGTAATGTTGCGGAACTAAATATCTCCTTATTACCCTCCGCCGAGGAGGTATTGTTTTCACTGGCGTTCGTTGGTTTTTGTGGTTTGTTTTGTCAGCAGGATAACTCAAAAAGTACTGAACGGATTCGAATTGAAACTTTGTGGGAGTTGTTGGAAATGCCAAAAGGAACAAGTTGATTAAATTTTGGCATCTCTAAGTGTTTTTTAATATGCAAAATGAGCAAAATACTAATGAAATGGGTCTCTATTCAGGAGTAGAAGAACCAATACGCTAAAAAAATATTCATTGACGTATTTTGTTCATATATCAGCTCAGGACTATGTTAACCCAGTGACGTAGCTTAACTTCTTCCTCTTCCCGTCTCTGAGTGCTTTTTTTAATATGCAACAATGAGCTAACACGAGAGGAAACAATGATTAGAGTTTAGAAAATCGGGCGTGTGAAAGTGAGAATGTTTGAATGGGAATGTTGTGGGAGCGGCGGAGGTACCACGCTCTGAGTGTAACATGCCATCTAGTTTCCACTGCGTTGGTTTTGTTTGTCAGCAGGATACTCAAAAAGTACGGAACAGATTGGATGAAACTTTGTGAAGTTATTGAAAATGCCACAAGGAACAAGTGATTCAATTTTGGCGTCTCTCTGAGTTCAGAATTAAGATGCCAAATGAGCTAAATACTAATAAATATTTCAAGTTAGCCTACTCTGCCAATCGATGGTCGCTGGCCTGTAAATCTGGTTCCGGAAGCGTCTTACTTCACGGAATTTCCCGTCGAGGGAACCCTCCCCCGTCCCTCTACGCCGGCCCGCCCAGTCGTTTGAAAAAAAATCCGTCGCTCGGAAGGCTCATAAGAGACCCCGTGACGGCGAGAGGTTTGCACGATCGAGTTTCGATATATTCCTCTAGGTCTTTTCATATTTACATGAATTTGTATACGTTTCTCGCACCGCAGACGTGCATCACGATATGGGTTTCGCCATAGCATTCCTCCCTTGACGACATGCCGCTTCCATGTTGTTCGTTCGGTTAACTCTCCGCTGGCCTATTCCTCTATTATCCTACAGATCCAGGACATAATTAGATCCAACCTTTGTCATCTTGTCTCTGCACAACTCCAGCAAAGATGTTAGCCTCCGTTACGACTATGCCAATAAATCGTTTTTTTAATCATAAAATCTTATTCTTATACTTTAAATTGATGTATTTATAAGGCAATTTTATGTTATGTAAGTACTTCTAATTCGCAAATTTAATTAAATTTCTGATAGAACACACTGTACATCTCTCGTCACATTTTTCAATGGCCAATAAATATTTTAAGTCTAACTACAAATGGAAATTATTGATGTTGTGTCCACAAAGTAACGCTACATCTTCTTGTTGTTTCAATTTGTGTGGCGGTAATAAATTATGAGTTGTTTTTTCTTATTTTTAAACAAGCTCTTCATTGAAAAATATTTCTATACACTTTCACATTTCTTCTTTCACAAAATAACGGTATATGATTTGAAGTTACAGTTATTCTACTTATATTTTGGTAAGAATCACTATGAAAATATTTCACTAAATCGTGGGATTGCTTTCTTAATGAAAGCAACGATAGAAAAAATAGTAATTACTGTTTGTGTTTGATACCTTTCATCGTTTTATAAAAATAGAATTTGTCCTTAGCGGATTGGCTCGAGATCTTCACTTTTATTAGTCTCTTAATGATATTATACTTAATGAAAATGTTTTTGCTTACCCAAAAAAATTACTGGAGTCATATTGGATATATCAAACTTTCATTTAAAGAAATAAAGAAAGATACTTTTATGATCAAAGAATGATACTGTTTGATTGGAGGTATTTTACATAGAGATATAAAGATATAGAGATTTATTCCCTCCAATTAGCAGAGAAACATCGTTTAGCTGTATTCTGGTCAATATGACATATATCTCTTCCCTCCAATAGCAGAGAAACATCGTTCAGCTGTATTGGGGACCAATGACGTATTTACCTGAAGGATCCAATAATCTCACTATGCCTTTATATCTCTATGGTATTAACCTCTTCAACATTGTCGATAGAAAAATTTGAACTGGTGAAAGTCCTTTTGACTCCATCAAATATATTTATACAAATCTCTCTCTTTATATATATATATATATATATATACATCTATATTTAGATGATTATCTAGTTTTATAAGATTCAACTTTTGTGTTCCCTTCGTTTATACTATCGACAAGGTCTTTTTTAACACATGTACTTCATTAACTGAGACATTCATAAAAATACAATAAAAGTACTGTCGATGTAGGGACCAAACATGAAACGGGTACATATAAAAAGATTTGAAGAATTCTTTAAAAGACCAGATAATAATAAGAAGACGTAATACGAGAAGAAGGCTTCCAGAGAACAACATAAGGTGTGAAGCTCCAATTTGTAAGCAAGTCTTCATGAAAACGAATATACAAATAACTATGATGATTAGAATGGAAATCTGGAGCTTAGCTTGGACTTACAGATTTTATGACTGTTTTTGGCTGTGAAAAAGAGAGAGGGGTAAAGAGAGGGATAGAAGGAAAGAGAGAGAAGTTTCTCACTCACTTTTTATTTCTCCCTATCTTTCTTCCACTTTCTCTCTATTTCCCTCTCTCTTTTCTTCTATCCCTCTCTTTTTCACAGCAAAAACAGTCATAGAATCTGTAAAAACCAAGGCTAAGCTCCAGATTTCCATTCGTAATGATATATAACAAATAATGTAACTTAGCTATATTTGGAGTATAAATTGAAATTTGCGTTCAAAAATCTAAATCAATATTTTCTTTCAACTTTAGACGAGGGACATTTTTTTGGAGTCTTTCACATCACGAATATATATATATATAAATTTTTAAGCATTCTCATAAAAAATTCAAGTGGAGGACAGCTCTGGGACATATATTATCATTTTGCTTATTCGAGTTATAAACTTTTTGTCAACTTGACCTTGGATGTTGAGATAGTTGACACTCGCCTTTCACTTTGAGAGTGACGTATAAACGAAATCGGAAAAAAGTGGAAGTAAACATAAAGCAGTTTTTCCTCAGTGGTCCTGTCATTTTACTCTCGTTTGAGACTCATTGTAAGAAGATATAAGAGGACTTCAAATGACATCACGAGGGAGCCGTGCAATAAAGGATGTGCTATATGCTATTTACATTTTTTTTTCTTCTGTATTTCGTGTACTCACTTCCACTATATATAATGTAGATTATGATGTTTTAATGATGTAATGGGTCTTGCCTCAGAGGGTTAATTTTAAACTACAATGTTTATTTATGATTTTTTTTTATCACAACCCCTCTTGCTTTTTTATTTATTATTGTATATATTATTTTATGTATGATTTTTAAATAAATGACCCATTATTAGAAAAAAAAACATAAAGTATGAATTGGTAAACAGAGTGACATAATAATAATAACTTGAATAATACATTAACGCCTGTTCCTTTTCTGCACATATATATATATATTCGTTCTTATCTACTGTTGACATATCAATAAGAATAAACACAATATTTTTTTCTATAGCAGGATTTGTCAGAAATAATATAAGGGATCGCGATATTGAGGACGCAGTTCGAGGGGAAGGTCAATTTTGATCAACCTCAATGAAAAGAGATTATTCAATGGACTAATTTTAAGGCTTAACTATTCATATTCGCTTAGATGCAATTCCATCTATCCAAATTCGCAAAAGTAGATTTACCATCCCTACCAACACAAAGTGTAGCATGGGCCTAGAGTTCATATACGGATTCTTTGAATAGACCTTTCTAAAATTACTTATAAAATACTGATTTTAATCCACTTTTTCCTTGCACTCAGGAAGAAAAATGTGTACATTGTGCGTCAATCACCAGAAATCCTTACGCTGTTGAGGATTGCACATTTGATGTTATATATTTTCTTTAAATGTATTTATATCATATATAGTTTTATTATAAAATAATATTATATATTATTTTTTATAATATATACTATATGTATATTATATTAATCATTATATTATATTTTTTATTTATAATATAAGTGCGTCAATCACCTGAGATCAGCACTCTGTTGAGGATCACGTAGAAAAGAATGTAAATGATGGTATATGTATTATTAACTATAAATATATCATATTTAGTTTTATTAAAAATATATTTTATATAAAATTTATATAATATAATCATACATTCTCTTATATACTATTTTATATAATAATATTATCCTTATAGTATATTTTATAGTTATATTATATTTATATTATAATATTATATTATATAATATGATATTTTTTTACAATATTTATTTAATATTTTGTTTTATATTGACTATAAAAAATAAATCTGAGTTGCCAATGATAAAAATATGTTCATTGTTGAGTGTAGGATAACTACACAAGGAGAACTTACTCAACAATGATCATGTATTTTTTTTTCGACAAATACAAGATAAAATTCCACGAAATAAATCCAATATTTTAGCCAAAAAAAAAATAGACCCAAGGGGCTTATTATGCACTGGCGGGTTGATATCAGTCATGAAAGCATATAAAAATACTCTCATCAACCATCAATCATTGTTGCTCTCTATATATTCAATCATTGTAATTATAAGTGTATCAATATAGTATTCCTATATATACCTATAGATATCAATCAGAGATTCTTGCTTCTTTTTCACCCAACTGACTACTAGGGGTTCATTCAATTTTTACCATTATTGTGTTTCTTAAATAATCTGACCAACCAAAGAGGCCCACTTGGCCGGTAAACCTATTCATTGGTCAGCCCTCTCCATGACGGCACAAAAATGAGCATTCCTCGAAGAGAAGCCTTTGAGAAGAAAAAAATAACCCAATTGATACCTGAATCTCCTTTATTATTTAGATGGTTAAATAAAAAGTATGTATATATCAGACCGGGACCTTTCTTCGCTGGGACCCGGGCCGGGACTTAATATATATTTCGTTCCTTCGACATTCTGAAGTGACGACTTTTTTTAAATAATTTCCAAAAAAAGGGAGCACATTTAAAAAAAAAAGAATATTTCGAAAATTGCTTTCTAAAAAAGGTCGTCACTTTATGAATGACAAACGAAAGAAAATATTTAAGTCGCGGCACGATGTCTAAAAAACCGGGACACCGTGCCGGGACGCTCAAAAAACAACTGGGACCCGGTCCAGTATCCGTTCGTTTCCTGGTATATATAAATAAAGTAAACATTATAGTTTATAATAAAATATGAAATAAAATATCCAAATAAAGGGCATTACAATAAAAGATATCAAAGGAACTGATTAATTATAAGTTTCATTATTCTTTCACAAATTTTAAAGCATGTATATTCGACTTTGAAGGATAAAACCTGACAACGTTCTCGGCACTTATCCATGAATCATGGGTATCGGATGGAGTCTTGAGGGTGAAATGAGGGTATATGGAGCGGGAGCAAAAAGAATCACGGAATGAAGGATTTTGGTTTTAAGATTGCAACTTTTGAAGAAAAAAATATGTGTATCTTGGAGTTTGCAATACTTAATGTAATACATTTTTAACAAAAGTTATTAATTTGATTTATGACTAAGCAGGAAAAATAAATTACGCAGTTCGAGCTATTCTTATCAATCAATCAAATGCATTCCAGAGCTTGTAAATCACATAGGTATGGATACTATATTTATCTGATGAGGCATCCCTTGGGGCTCATGATGAAGCATCAATTGATTAGGCAGTGGTATAGAAGGTTATAATACACAATCCATCTATCAATTACCTACATCTCATTCAAGAGATGTAGTCTATATCAGAAAAAATCCCCCTCAGCAATAAAGGAAAAATATATACAATATATAAACATTATAGTTTATAATCTAAACATCTTACATTAACTTACATTAACGGGTATATTGGTTATTTCCTCTCTGATATTGGCCTTCAAATCTGCCAGGTTTGTTGGGCGGTTGACATAAACTCGGGATTTCAAGTAACCCCACAAAAAAAAATCACAAGGGGATAAGTCGGGTGAACGGGCTGGCCATTCCAAATCGCCTCTTCTTGAAATCAGGCATTCCTCCGAGCAGTGAAATCAGCAACAGAAAGATCCTGAACAATTGTTATCTTGTATGGGTGGAAGTTATGATCTTCATGGAGAATTCGCCTCACTGAGCGAGCTGATAGTGCAAGAGCGGATGCATATTTGCGGGCAGAACGTTTTGGAGATTGCAAAATTGAAGTCCTCACAGCCTCGATGTTTTCAGGTGTTCTGACGCGCCTAGCTATACGAATTCTGTGTTGTGTTGTACTCCCGGTTTCTCTGAACGTTTTGACCCATGCAATGATTGACTTCCGGTCCGGAACAGGGCCTCTAGGTGCAACATTAAAATGAGTGCGAAAAGAGCGCTGGGTTGCAATCACGACTCATGGTTGGAAAATACGCCTCCACGGCAAACGCACGCTGCTCTCTGCTCCAACGCATGATAGTGACTGACTGTATTTCCTAGAAAACTTTACGCCTGCCTCTTTGAAATGAGCCCACGCTCACTTCTCCACTACAACTACACACCAAAAGCCACAAATTTAAAAAAGGAAGTTAGTTTGCCCCACCCTGTATATATATATATATATATATATATCCTCTTGCTTACAATTTTTTCATTACTGTTTGAATCCTTTTAATACTGTTTTGAATTTGGTATAAATGCATTTTGTATCTCTTTGAGAGTAAAGATGTAATTTAAAAAGCCATCCGCCGTTTTATCAAAATAATATTTAGTATCTGCTCACTTGCAAAAGACACATTGCTTTGTCAAAATATCATAAATAGACAATAAATACATTATTTATACAAAATATATTTTTATTGATGCTTTCAAAAATGGAATGTTGATTAAATGCTTTATTTTATATATGATAGCATTGCCTTGTACGATTAACAACTCGGATACATGTTATACCATTTTTTAATACTTTTTAATACTACTCATTCGATTAGTAAGTATTCATTTTTATTCATGTCTTAACATAGCAGTGAGAACATTATTGCTTAGGGTATATTTTTCATTGAATTTATATCATGGAGGGAAAGAGAAAAAAGGTTTCGTCGGATTTATTAGATTGAAGAGCTATTCTGGACACTCTGATCCTTATTGCTTACCTTTTTATATTTTAGCAACATAGCAACGTTAGCAACGCTAAGGATGACTATTGCTCTCTCAGTCATCGATTTCAGGTGTCATGGTGAAGTCCAATTTATTTCACTTAATAATAAGGAACTTTGATACTCAGACATATAATTCTAAACTTTATATCAAAGGATTTTCTTCTAATAAATTGAATATATTTGCTTAAAAAAGTATTGCTAAGAGTAAAATAACAATCATATTTTCTTTATAAAACATTTTTCGGATGTAGTTTCGTCGCTTCATATGTATCTAACAGACTTGTTGACGTTCGCGAATCATTGTCGTTCATTTGTCGTTCGCCAAAGTTATCGTTCGTCATTCATCGTTAATTTTAATTAAATCGTTCGTCGTTCATCGTTTGTTTGTCGTTCGCTGAAAAAATTGACGACGTTTTTTTTAGAAATAAATTTCTATAAAAAAGTGATGACGTTTTTTTAGAAAAGAAATTTGTCCCATGAATATTAAAAATCTTTGTCTTTTTTTGGAGCCAAAAATGAACAACAAACGATAAGGAATTTCCTTATCGTTCGTCAAAACTAGGTCATTCATCGTTTGTGAACGACAAATTAGCAAGTCTGGTATCTATGTATGGATAATTCTGCTTTTTGCCTAAATGGTTGCAAAGGGTTGCATTCATGAGGATATGAGTACGATTTATCAGATTAAATCCAACCTAGACACCTCTTTTCAATGTGGTCAATCAAATTTGACCTTCCCTTCTCGGGATTTGAACCTGTGCCTTCAACAATGAGAGTTGAACTGAGCTATCGTTAATCTCATTTTTGATTGTTTCGTCTAACTGTATAGATGTATATGAGTATATGAATAAACCTCTATATTTCTCAAAGGATATTTTTAATGAGGTTGATCAGTATTGCTCAACTTCACTCAGGGAACTGAAAATGTGAAAAAGGTATTTTTTTCTTTTCTCCGAAGGTGACTCTTACAGAATACTTTTGTTATAACATGTAATAGCAAGAAAATTGGGATTACGATAGCCGTGTGTAGGCATGTGCAATTCTCAATGTTGAGGGCGCAGATTCGAATCACGAGAGGGGATGGCCGATTTTGGTCTACCTCATTGATAAGATCCGAGGTTCGATAAAATAATTTTAATGCTTATTCATATCCTGTCGGATACTGCAATTCTATCGAACCATTTAGGTAAAAAAAAAAAAAAAATATACTCATTAAGAAATGAGTCTATTTATTACCATAAAGATACCCATAACTGAAATACATTTTTATGATTCTCATAAATATTTAGTTTTAATAACTCTCTTTGTTTAATATTTACATCACGTGCTTGTTTTTATTATTGTTTATCACCCCTTTTAAACTCTCCTGAAAAAAAACCACATTAGCAACATCAGAAGACAACGCGCAGGTTTTAAGTTTCTATATTCCAGAACCTATTAATATTTTCAAAATGTATTTGTTTATGCATATAGAAAAAGTGTAATATAGAAATTAATAATAAAAAGATACCAAAGGGAGCGCGATAGCCGTGTAAACTAAGACGTGTTCAACTCACAATATTGGGGGCGCAGGTTCGAATCCGAGAGGGGATGGTCATTTTTGGTCTACCTCATTGATACGATCCTAGGTTCGAGTGACTAATTTTATGCTATAATGCTTATTTATATCCTATCGGATATTGCAATTCTATAGAACCAGATAGGCAACAAAAAAAAGATACCCATTCACTATTACGGACGCCTGTTGCCAGAAATTAAGTACGCCTGAAGTTTAAAATGTGTTGAACACATCTAATTCGTATGAGATCTATTTTTGACAAGAAACTGTCAGCAGTAAAAAATAACTATACATATTACTTATAAGAACGACCTGAATATACAATTTTGAAAATATCTATATAATTGAATTGACAAATATCCACACTTTAAAATTGATAAATTTTCGCATGAATTTTTTTTCCAAAAAAGGTATATCTTAAGAACTTTCACAACATTCCACCAAAGTATGGCTTGGAATAACAATATAATATATAAAAATATCCAATAGTTTGAGCTGCTCAAACTTGCCCCAGTATTAAAAAACGGGTTTTCGTGCAGGAATATTTATTAACTTTGCATGCCTCCTTTTCAAATTGAATATGTATTTTACGGTTTTCTCCCTCTTCAACAGAACATTACGCAATTTTTTTATTTTTTGAATTACTTAAGCACATATTCCAATTTTTTATAACGTAATTAAAGAAGAAGAGTGTCATTTTGTTTCATGTTCAAGTTTCAAGAATGAATGTAATGAAAAACCAATATAATTGGTTGCTTATAATGTCTGATCATCTTGCTTTCTCAAAAGCCTTCAAGAAGCCTAACTCAAAAGATGTACAAAAATCTGTCCATGGAAGTTGAAAGCTTACTGATTATTGCTTAAGACTGTTTAAATATTAAATTAATTATTTTTTAATGTGTTCTTTTAATAAATTATTGAATATTGTTTGACAATAATATTGTTATTGTATTTTTGATACATACTATAAATACTAGAGTATTGTAAGGCTGTGCCACTAATAAAGGAATGATATATACATGCACAAGTTGATATACAAAAAACTATTACCAGCTAGTAATATGCCGGTCAGAGTGACCTAAGCTCTTTTTATCCCGGAAATCGATTTGCCAGGTAAAAAACTATGTAGACACTTCATATACCCATAACTGTAAATTGATTACTTTTTCGCTTTTTGGATCTCTGTGAGCCACTTTGTAACAGTCTGAATGACCTGAGATCTTTATTATCCCGGAAATCGATTTACTAGTCCCTAAAAAAACTATTTAGACACCTTATACATACTCTCTTATCTGTAAACTAAGTAGTTTTTTTCACTTGTTGGGTCCCTGAGAGCCACTGTGCCACGGTGGGCTATGCATCAATATTAGGACTCTTAAATGAGGTAGAAATATGAGTGAACCATCAGTTATAGAGCAAAAAAAAATTAGTATCCTCATGGATTGCCAAAGTGGACTAACAAAAATGTTTATTCCATAAGAAACTCTCATATCTCTTTACTCAAAATACTCAGTTTGAGTATTGGACTTCTCCAAATAAAATTTTAGGCGAATGCAAAAGATTGGAAACTTTAAAAGGGTCAAAAAGGTATTGGGTGTATTGAGAAATGGTATTTGGGGCATCCAGTCAGATACTAAAGCAACGATCCAAGAAGATTCATAAATGTAAATAACTATGAATTGTAGCCCTGTCATAATTTATTTCTCTGACTATGTGCCCTTTGCCGTTTTGATATAAATGGCTCGTAAAAAGAATATCATCTAAATAAAGGAAACAAAATTTGTCAAGTTCAATACGAATTTCAACTTTATTAAATGAAATAATAAAAACTGTAAAATAAGGAAATGCAATCACTTTCCCGACCAAAATAAAAATAAAACAGATAATTCAGCGTAATATTTATTTACATTTACTCATAAATTTTGTGTTTGTTCTTTACACAATATCCCAAAAGAAGCCGTGACTCATATGTCCATTATATTCATTGTAATTGATGATATATATTATCTTATTAAGAAGATATATTATCTTATTAAGAAGATATATTATCTTAATAATAAACGGAGTTCTACCACGACACCAATTTTTTGGGATTTGTACTTTCTACGTATATTTAAAGATGTAAAAACAAAGAAGAAGTTAATTAACAAAAAAAAACCAACTAATTGTATGCATAAGAAGATTCGTAGTAACATCCTTAATTAGGGATTATATACAGGGTCTTGCAGGTAAATCCGCACAAATTTCAATATCCTCCAGATCCAAAATGGGAACAAAAGTGATATATATTTTGAATAAGAAAGATGTTTATTAGACATAATACAAGATTACTATTCAATATGGCCGCCCTCAGCCTCAAGATGTCCTCCAAACGACGTCTTAACCTCCCACAGGCCGTGGAGACATCCGCAGGATACAGCTAGTTCATCTTTGACTTGATGGAGGCCTTCAGGGACACCACATTGCTGTGGTGTGTGGCGCACAACTCCCTCTCCAACTTCCTCAACAATTAGTAGTTGCATGGGTTCAGGTTGGGGCTGTTGGGGGGCCAGGTGTTGAAGTCCCAGAAGTTGGGCATATTCTTCGTCAGCCAAGACTGCACAAGATTGGCCTTGTGGGTGGGCGCCGAGTCCTGCTGGAATGTGTACGGGGTCCCGGAGGCCACAGAGTCCATCCAGGGGACAACGAAAGGTGGACCCCTCGCTTCCTGGCAAGGATGGACATGGGCGTCCCCGGATTGGCCTTGATGGACCTCTTGAGACCAGCCACAAATGTAAGCGTGCAGATCCGGGCTTGTGCTCCTTCCTCTTGTGTTCCCTGACTCCTCCCACTTCTTGGTGATGTCGTAGACCGTCCTCCTGAGGTACTTGAGCAACTTGATGATGGCTGCAGGACGGTGCCCTGCGCACAGCAGCTCAATGACTGTGTCCTTCCGGGTCTGCTCCATCTCCGTATCAGTGTATTTGTTTGTTTTCGGGCGCAATTCGACATCAGATTCACGAAACCTCCCACATGTGCAATATCTAAGCTCTATTTGCACTCCTTATGGATCTAGACGAAGTTGAACTTTGTACAGATTTACCTGGAAGACCCTGTATACTTAAGATATATTTGAGCTGGTTTGTATACATGAAGTAAAAATAGAATATACTATCCAGAGTCAAATAAAAATTTGTCTCGAGTACAAAAAGTAAATTAAGAAAACAATGTAACGTATTGTACCTCATTTTCAATATAATAAGTTAGTCTTAGGTCAATTTCAGCCAATGATTTAAGATATAATATCATTTTATGATTAGTATTTAATTTTAGAATAATTAAACTAATTGTAAAAATACTTTTACTATTTCGCCATTTATAAATATATAAGACTTGTTGAAGTTTGCGAAAAATTGTCGTTTGTCGTTGGCAAAAAAATATTGTTTGTCGTTCATAGTTATTTTTAAATTGAATCGTTCGTCGGTCATCGTTTGTTTGTCGTTCGTCATTCTGAAAAGAATTGACGACTTTTTAAAGACTTTTTTTGCCATTTTGAAAAAAGTGATGATGTTTTTTTTTAGAAAGGAAATTTTTCCCATTAAAATAAAAGATCTTTGTCTATTTTTGGAGCAAAAAACGAACGACAAACGATAAGGAATTTTCCTTGTCGATTGTCATTCACCAAAAACTTTGTCGTTCATCGTTCGTGAACGACAACAAATGAACGATAAATCTAAAAAGTCTTATATATATATATCAATTCATATTTTGTGGACTATTATTCCTTATTAGTTAACAAAATATGTTCGTAATATTCACCAGGGACATATGTTTGATTAATGTAACTCTTGTAAACATTTGCATGACCTTAATTATATTAAAAAGTACATACGTGTGCATGTTCATTTACTTTTTTGTAGAAGGTTTGAACATATTATTTATGAATAATCAAGGAACATCATTAAATTGACAAATTTATAATATATATTATTTTGAAAATGCATGGGAAGTTGTATGATTAATTGAAGAGGAAAGTTATCAAATTAAAGAATAATAAGTTTTTGACTATAAAAAGAAATACAATTGTCACGGCATATGATCATTGCACATGCGATAGCTAACTTAAGTGCTCTTGAATTAATGAATGTTGGAGGGAGAATTATGATGGAATGGTATTTATTATCATTATTAAATATCAGGAAAATAAATATATATATATATATGTTATGAGTTTTAATGGCTTATATAAAACAATTAAAATACAGAATTAAAGTACTGAATCAAAGTTATAATAATATATATAATAATGTACTAATTTTGGATCTTCTTTAGGCAATAATATATATATATATACTATATATATATATATATATATATATATATACACTATATATGCTAGGAAGAAGAAATAGGTAAATATTTTTATATATTGCCTAAAGAAGATCCACATTAGTACACCAATACAAAAAAAGAGATTATTTTAGCTTGTTAAAAACACTTTTCTTGGCGTTAGAGAGCTGAGACATAAAAAAATCACCTTATATGTATATATATATACTATATATGCTGGAGGGAGGAAGTAGGTAGCGTGAAAATAATACTCCTTTTTATAGGGTGAATAAATATAAAAAGTGTTCGTTGATGGTTCCCAGCAGAGTGATTGAATGGGAGAAAGCTCTTTAATCATCCTCGTCGGCAATAACGATGTTCCTGATTGAGGTTCACTCAAAGGTAGGCTGAAAATTGACGCTAAGGAGGATACATATATATATATATATATATATATATATATATAGCTTATAATTTATTGTTGCTGTCAGAACTTGAGCCTTTTTTTCACGGGGGATATTAATATATACGACACGATAAGGATGAATATTTTTATACTAAAATATTAGTTCAAGGCCACATTAGTTCCTGATATTTCTTCACATTATTATGGTAAAATTTTATCTAAAATATAGTGTTTTCATTTCACTCTTTTATTGCACGGGATGTACATTTATGCCTTCAAATCTACATTTGATATTTGTAGAATACAAAACTACCGTTTTCTTTTTTGAATTCTTTTAAGCAGAGGCACAATAGATATAGGTTTTAGTTTACAATTTATACTTTAGCATAAAAAACTATCAAATATTTATTTAAACTTTACAAATGATACATGTAAATACTTTGAACATCTAATTTGTCATCATGTAGGGGTCCTTGTTTTGGAGAAGTTGTGATTATTTTGAAGCTCCGTCGATACTAATTATATCATAAACATATTCTGCTGATTGTAAGTGTAGTTTAGTATATTTTGATACTGCAATTTGAGTCCCTTCTCTATTACTCTCTGTATTTCATGCCCTTTTTGAATTTCATTAAATAGGCCGAAGAATATACGTAAATAAAGTATATAAATAGATATCTAAATTTTGGTACTTCAATAAAAGAACACAAAAATCATATATTTAATCTTTGTTAAGATTCTGCATATAATATTTTGGTCTTCAGATTTGGTTCAATGTAAGGTGTCCGAGGAACGATCTCGTTCGCTTAATGGGAAGTAGTGAAGATGGATTGATAATTGTTTTGTTTGCAGTATATATATATATATTAGGAAACGACCGGGTACCCGGCCCAGATCCCGCTGTTTTGAGTGTCCGGCCTGGTGTCCCGGGTTTTTTAGACACCGGCCGGGACTTAAATATTTCTTTCGTTTGTCATTCATAAATTTGTTTAGAAAGGAATTTTCGAATATTATATTCTAAAAAAAACGTCATCACTTTTTTGTGATTGTTTTTTTTTGGAAATTATTTTCTAAAAAAGGTTGTCACTTCAGATTGTCGAAGGAACGAAAATATATATTAAGTCCTGGCCCGTTTTGGCCCGGCCCGGGTCCCGGCGAAAAAAGATGTCCTGGTCGTTTCCTGATATATATATATATATATTTATAAGATCTGCCCAAAATAATTTATGTATTTTTTCCTTTTTTTTTTTTTTTTTTTTTTTTTTTTTGCCTTTATATGTGTTCTATAGAATTGCAACCGTTAGGATATAATAAGCATTATAGCATTAAAATTAGTCTATCGAACCTAGGATCTTATCATGAGTTAGACCAAAAATGACCATCCCCTCTCGGGATTCGAACCTGCGCCCCCAACATTGACAGTTGAACCGCCTTAACACGCACGGCTATCGAGCTCTCTTTTCCTCTTTTTTTTCTCATCAACAAGGTCTTTATTAAAACAAATTATATATACAAATAGAACAAAAAAGTACACTATATGTAATAAATAAAAGGAAAAATTGTGTTTGATAAAAACTAATTAAACATTATAGTTTAAAATTAATTTCCTTTTTAAGACCTAAAACTTCAAATCATATTATTCATCTAAAAAAGATAATCATAAAAACAACAACTACATCAATCTTACCAAAATAAATAAAACATATTAAGACAAATCTAAATTGTCTTTGAAGTCTTGAATTTATTATATTTTTTTACAATAAACTGAGAGATTATGCGTAGATAGGCGAGAGGCGTGGAACATATTTAATTACTGCAGCTGCTGGGGTCCATTCTTGACTGTTGACATTGGGGATTCTCAAAGATAATGCCAAATATCTGGCAGCCGCTCCAATAAAGATAGCTTGCAACCTATGTTCTTCAGTTAACGAGTTATCTGAAAGGTTTTGAGCTGTATATGCCTTGCAGTTCCTCAATGCAGCGCTTATTGCACGTTCTTCCACTTGACATTTTATTTTCATGCGTTGTAATGCCAAAGAGAATGTATCCTTAGGTATTCGGCTTTAAAATTAGAGATTTATGTACAATTCATTTCTAAAAAATTCTTATAATAATCAAGCTGGGCAGTCACTAAATGCATGGCTAATGTTGTTGACCATACGTCCGCAATCCTTGCAATGTCTTGAGAATGTTTTAACTTACCGATATTTGTAATTGGGCTGTAATTTTTTTTTCCGTCGTTGATGCCCATCATGGACAGCAGAATTCTTGTTTTCCATTCTTGCGGTAACTTCAAGCTCTTGAGATGTTCATCCGCTGTCAAATTTGCAGAGTGTGAATTAAAATCTTGATCACGGAATTTTAAAAACCACGGTAAAAGAGGCATATGTCTTTTAGCATCTCTTTGGAGAGGGAATAAAAAGCGGCCAGTTTTAAAAACAGAGTCTTCGCCCAAATCATGCAAAGTATAAATATTCTCTCGAAGAGCTATACTCTCTAATTCTTCAGGCGGACATAGGTATATAAAAAAGGTTCCTTGCCCCTGTTTTGGTGAATAATATCCAAAGTGCTGTTATTATTGTATATTGGAGACTGTTTCCCTTATTTTCTATATGTAACAATTTTGTTAAGACTTATTTTTAGCTGTTGTCATTTTTCCTCGCAGGCTTTGTAAGAGCAAATATATCACTTTTCTATAATATTTAAAAGCTCTGACATTAAGCGTTATCATATTTTATTTACTTTTAGAGATGTTCATTTGACCGTGAGATATGATTAATTATATGTTTGAAAAGGCTTCTTATGTCGTCTTACACAGAGAGAGAGAGCGTTAAGAAGATACTGTAGAAGTATTATTTTTATGGACAATAAAGATAGTAATTATACAGAGGAGATTTAGAGTATTAAAAATTTTAGAGAGCTTAATCCCTAAGTACGTTATCATTGTGAAAGCATAACTAGTTCAAGGGGCTCTCAAGGAGTAACTTTGTTTTAAAGGCAAATAAATATAACTATGAAAAGCAAATACCGAGAGTATTGATATTTCAAATTGATATATAATTGCTGAAAATGTAGTACGGTTTAAATATATTATCAACAAATGCAGCACTCGAAGAACAACTACCATCACGAAACCTCGAATTGAACTATTCAATCGGATACTGTTTTCTTACAATCCAGCCAATAAATGAGTGGCCATTTATTTTACTCATGAGTTCATTTTCTTAACTTTATTAAATAAAATGACATTTAAATATGAATGGTTTAAAAAAGCACACTATATGATCTAGTGATGTTCTAACTTGTTTCAAACATATATTATATTCAACTTCTATGAGCTAGCTCATATTTTGATACTCCTATTATCATTACACAATACTGAATATTAATCTAGAGAGATAAACTTTTATTTGTGATCTGTTGGTGATCGATCCATATATGAGTTTGGCCAGGTATTGGCGCCGATACTTACTTTTACAAACTATCGGTATCGGCGAATTTTGGCACCGATAATTGCAGATATGTGTATAAGTGAGATAGTGCCATAAAAGCCGCTGTAACCTGAATAAACGCTTTCATTTTTGTTGCAAGAAATGACAACATGTTTTTTATAACATATAAAGTTAGTTGTATTACATTACTATATACATAACTTCTGTATTTCATTTTCTTCTTCTTCTTCGATACAAATATTTATATATACATATTGGAGAAACTTTCATTGTTGGGGGCGCATTTCGAATCCCGAGAGGGATGGTCATTTTTGGTATACCTCCTTGATAAGATCCTAGGTTTGAGGGACTAATTTTAATGCTATAATGCTCATTTATATCCTGTCGGATGCAATTCAGTAGAACCATATGGGCAAAAAATTAAATAATAATAAATCGACGTTTTTATGGAAAAAAACTATCGATGTTTTATTGATCTTAAAATCCATTATTGGCCGACCTCTATTATCAGTTACATCGGCCGTGGATAGAGTCCCTCGTAAAATAACTTGGTAATAATTTAAATATTTTAGCTCATACAAAACTACGCTTAGCTATAATAACGCTACTGTTTACCTCATTTCTTACTTAATTATAATGACTTATTTTTTAAACTTCATAATGAAAAATACATTTATGTTAAAGTTTTACAAGCAACAGCAATTTTTATAATGAAAAATAACATTTAAAGTAAAAAAAAGTTGACGGAATGGATACACATATATTCATTTTTTTAAATTATATCGACAGTTCATTTTGAATGTATATTGACTAATTGATTCAAAATAAAAATCTACGTAGTTTAGACTTTGCATATTAATTACTGGTAGTATTACATTATATTGAAAGGCTTTAAGATATTATTAATTAAAGAAAAAACTATTATAGTCAAGTGGTTAAAGAAATTGCATGTTTTTCGTATATAATGTTCTTCTTTTTAAACCATTCATGCTAATATATTAGTCTTAGACTTCATAAATATGTCCTTTTGAATCGTCGGTGGGCGTTTATTGTCATTTTTCTCTTTTTTTATTCTTTAAGCCTTTGTATCAACTTTGACTAAACCATAAAAAAGTATTCCTTCTTTTTTAATTGAATCGACTTGTTATAATACGTATGAGTCATCACTTTTTTTGTTCTTAATAAAGATAAGATGGCTTCCATCCGTTACTTAAAAAACAACTGATTCTTCCAAGGTTAGTTAATTGTACATCTTGTTACCTCCCCGAAGGAGGTATTGTTTTTCACTGCGTTTGTTGGTTTGTGGTGTCAAAGGATACTCAAAAAGTAGCTGAACAGATTCGAATTAAACTTTGTGGATTGTTGGAAATGCAAAAGGAAACAATGATTAAATTTAAGATCTCTAGTGCTTTTTAATATGCAAAATGAGCAAAATTAAATGAAATGGGGTCTCTATTCAGGAGTAGGAAAGAACACCCTCTAAAAAAATCTTCATTGACGTATTATTGTTCATATATCATCTCAGGACTAGTTAACCCAGTGACGTAGCTTAAACTTCTTCCTCTTCCCGTCTCTGATGCTCTTTTATATGCAAATGAGCTAAAGAGAGAGGAACAATGATTGAGATAGAAATCGGGCGTGTGAAAGGGAGAATGTTTGATTGGGAATGTTGTGGGATCGGCGGAGGTACACCCTCTGATTGTATATATGCCTCTAGTTTTCACTGGCGTTGGTTTGTTTGGTTTGTTTGTCAGCAGGATACTCACAAAGTACGGAACGGATTCGAATGAAACTTGGTGGAGTTGTTGGAAATGTCAGAAGTAACAAGTGATTAAATTTTGGCATCTCTGAGTGCAGAATTAAGATGCAAAATGAGCTAAATACTAATAAATATTTCAAGTTAGCCTACTCTGCAAATAGATGTCGCTGTGCTGTAAAATTGGGTGCCGGGAGCGTCTTCCTCTCGGAATTTCCGTCGAGGGGAACCCTCCCCCGTCCCTTTACGCCGCCCCAGTCATGAAAAATCCGCCTCGGAAGGTCATAAGGACCCCGTGACGGCGGAGGTTTGCTCTCTGAGTGTATATTTATTATATAGGCCAGTAAAATATATATTCGTAGCTAAAACATAAAAAGCCATTTTTATGTGTCATTTTTAAAAAAATCATATATAACATAATATGGCATTAATAAATAAAAAGAGCAAGAGGGGGTTGTGATAATAATATCATAAATAAACATTGTAGTTTAAAAATTAACCCTCTGAAGCAAGACCCATCACATCATTAAAAAATCATCATAATCTAAATTATATATAGTGGAAGTGATTAACACGAAAAAGAGAAAACAAATTTTGTAAATAGTAAATAAGAACTTCTTTTATTGCACGGGTCCCTCGATGATGTCATTTGAAGTCCTCTTATATCTTCTAACAATGAGTCTCAAACGAGAGTAAAAAGGACAGGACCACTGAGGAAAAACTCTGTTTACCTCTCTCCCTCAAAGATTTGTAGTTTAATGATAATATGCTAAAAGGATATTAATATCTTTCTTTAACAAATTTCCCTCAAACCCAGAAATCTATCACTTTTCAAGCATGAAGTTTGCTGGTAGATCAGAAAAGCTTCAACATTATCTTTTTTTCGTATTCTATTCAAATATGGAAAACCGTGACGAATTGTTAATGTAAAAAAATGTAAAGCATACTTTTTTTGCAGATACTATATATATATCATTTTTATAGGAGTTTTCTTTTTGTTCAAAATGAGGTTTAATGTTTTTTTTCTGAAAGGAGAATACTAAGAAGAAGAAAAATATATGTACATTTGCTTAGAAATAGCACCTTTTGTTAAAACTAGGGAGAGTGGGAGGCAATAATAACCATATTTTGCTGCCTATGGAATTGATTATATATGAAAATGTTCAAGCTGGCACTTTTTTTTTGTTAGTTAGTTCAAGCTGGTACATAAATATAAAAAAACAGTAATAGTTCTAATTGTAGTTTGGCTCAATGTTAGGGCTTACAAATAAATAGGAAAAACTTTGCTATATTTATTGTATTTTTTCGTAAAAGTTTGTACATAAAAAACATACAAAAGCAGTAAGTGATTTTAGTATATAATTCAAAAGCTCAAAACTACAAATGGGAGTGACACTATCCAAAAAAAGGAATCCATAAAGTTAATTGGAATTATTTATTTACAAATCCTTTTTTAGATTTTTTTTAGATATTTGAATAAATTGCCCATTTGTGTTTATAATATCCAACAACTCCTCACACTTTTTCTAATCCTTCTCGTCCATAAATATGTAGATCCTCTCACTCTGATAATAGGACAATGAGGAAAATACAAAATTTAGTTGCCACATAAAAAATGTGATATTTGGTGAATGGCGCAGACTAACATAAGAGCACCCTTTAATGGTAGTTCCAATACATTATAATACTTTACAACTAACCTGAAAAGTAAAATAATCTTTCATGGATATAAATGCTATTTTTTTAAAGATATACTTCACTTGACATATTATTTATATTTAAAATATGAAGTCCTTGAATACAAGATAAAAAGATTACTAAAATATTTCCTCCTTATAATTAGGAATATGTTTATATGTAGTGGGGTAAAAAAAAACCTTCCAAAATATTCTTATAGAATTACTTTAATATTCTGAAAGAGAGAGAGAGTGGGGGATTAAAGTTTTAGACGAAGGCAAAAGTTTATCGTACATATTTACCATAGATATTAAAGACATATAGCATGGTACATATATATATATATATATATATATATATATATATAATATAGTATCCAACTATATGTATATATATATAGTATATCCTAATATACAATGTATATATGACAAATAAACTTAAAAGTTTTCTCCAGATAGGGATGCATATTTCCTTAAACAAACAAATCCAAGAATTGGGATAGATAAACATTTAAAGCACAATATTCTATTAAGAATTGTGACTTGATTCTTTAAGCCCCAACATGATGATATACTTTATTTTGTTTCTAGTTTGATGCTCAAGGGAGTAAAAATACTGAGTAAAAAGTTCATTATTATATTCTTTTCTTTGTATTTTATAATAGCTTGGAGTAGGAAGGACAATCTCTATGTTCACAATCATGAGTCTTAAAACTCTTACCAGAACTAATATTGTGTAATGACTCACCTTACACTTAACATATACAAAATTAAATCATCTTATCCACTCATATACACCAATTAACCTCAAAAAAGCTAATCTCTTTTAAACATTTATGAATAATACTTAATGTTTTTTGCACTGGCTTTTGAATTTTATTATATTTAGAACTCGGATATAATTCAGCCTTTGCGTTCAAATTCATAGATTATCAAAAAATAAGCTTAAAATTCATTCTTTCATAAATATTTTTAGATAGAATCGTAATAATGTCGTCTTTTTTATTGCCTAATATAAAATAATATATATTATCTTTTAGATTAGGAGTCCCTAACTGGCGGATTATGGACCGAGTCCGGACCAACTATATGATACCATAACTTTTACCATAATATATATCTTACGGGACACCTCTATTTTAACCGGGTCATATTTTTCAGTCTTTACGGCACCATTTTGAGCTTACCAAATCCATGGGAATAAAGCCAACCCAGATAATGCCACCTAGACAATCAAAGCTCTCCATAAAGCTTAGTATTGTCACTTAGATATTATAATGTTCATTTGCTTTAAAATTGTGTAATAATCTGTTAAACTTCTTAGCATTTAACTACGATTAATTCAAAGTTAATTGATTCGCCAATAATAATAATAACAAACAGAGCGTGTTAAAGATTTATTTTTTGCCATTGGAGTTGTATTCTTAAGGATTTGAATAAGCATTATAGCACCCAAATTACTCAACCAAACCTATGAGGTAGACCGATATTGACCCTTTCCCACCTGGGGTGCTCTCTACATTGAGAGTTGAACGCGCCTTAATGCATCGAGCTAAAGTACTCCCTTATACTGTAAGTACTGAACCCGAAAGGTTTGAGATCTTGTCTTTTTTCGTGATTAAATCTAAGCTTTCAAGAGCTAGTTTATAATATATACCAGGGATGCCAGGGTGATATCGGTCAGGGGGCCGGACAGTTTTCATGTGGGACATCGGGGGGCCAATTACCGGTACATTTTTGCCCTCGCAACACTAACAAAAGTAGATTTAAATTTGTTGATATTGTATCATAGTATTATTTATTTATACAAACACTTCTCAACCACTAATGTAACGGGCCAA
>CP045907.1:11315712-11329821 GCA_013387185.1 Caligus rogercresseyi
TACATTTTTTTTTAACGGTTATAAAATTCTTTATTTGGCTATCAAAATTATAAAACAGTGTAAAAAATAACTACACTAAAATAGAGATAACTATAAATAAATAAATAAAAAAAATACTTTGACAGTTGCGTTAAAATAAAAACATGAATGAACATTGTAGAACATATTTACTGTCAAGAGATTATAACCTTATATACATGGACGAAACAGCGTTTATTTATTCTTTAAAAAATCCCGATGACGTCTTAAAATCCTCTTCAAAGCTTCAGGTATACTCCTGAGCGAGATGGCACAAATCGTATAATATCTCCCGCCCATTTCCAAGAAGGAGAAACAGGGTCAGGAATTTTAACATCGAGCGCCTCGTAACGAGCCGCTGCACCAAGGATGATCGCTCTCAGGTCCTCAGCTTCCACATAAGAGTTTGCCGTTAGTTGCTTAGCAATTAATGATTTGATGTTGCTTACTGCTGCGTTTAGAGCTTTATGACTAGAGGGGGAACTTTTTTTCACTTTGTATGGCCCAAATAGAATATAGGCCTTTAGAATATTAGGGGAAATTATTTTATTTTCAGATAAATTAAGTTTTAAAAAATGCTTCACCAATGATAGCGCAGGGCAGTCAACGAATGCGTGTAAGATATTGTTGTATAAGCAACCGCAATTGTTGCAGGGGTAATAAAATTTTATTAATTGTCCTGAAATTTGAAATTGGGCAGTAAATTTTAGCCCGTCTACAATGCCCTGCGTGAGTGGAGAATCCTTTTCTCCCAGGAAAGAGGCAAGCCTAGCATCTTGATAAAAGACTCTGCTATAGATATAGCTTGGCTTACACCACCAGAGGGTGCCTTAAATTTTAAAAACCAGGGCAAGGGAGGACAACAATGCTTAACAGTACGAGAAAGAGGAAAATAGAACCTATTGACATTAAAGACCGATTCTGACTTAAAATCATGTATCGTAAAGACGTTGTGATGAAGGGCAAACATCTCAAGAGCTGAAAGATCACCAAATCTACTGACAAAAGGCTTCTTGTTCTTATTCTGATATAAAATGTCCACAGTAGTATCCGAATGAAATTCGGGCTCCATCTTCCACATAAGTCTTTGCATGGAAGCTAAAAAAGGTGAAATTAATTCCAATTCCAGATTGGTTAAAAGCGTGCCCAAATGTATCCAGTTCAATAATTCTGACGTGGTATAGTATCTTCTCCAATCACGAGTGTGATACACACCCATTTCTTGTATTACCTTTCGATAATATTTCGGAACAATAGACTGAAGGAGGCACAGACCACCGCCGATATATTTTTGGGGCGTTTATGGCGGAGATATACGATTTGTGAAGAGAGATTTCAGCCACCTCTCTTCTTCTTCTAAGCTAGCTCAGCTAGACTAGGAATGGAGGTTGCCTTGTATAAAAACTAGTGGAACCACCCTAGAGTTGTAGAGATCGATTCTTTTTTGCAGAGAAAGACTGCGCCAAAATTTTGTTTGACCATAAATTTAGTATTTAACAGGGTCCAGTTACGTTTCTGATACACCAAATCTTGCACTCTATGCGAGAATATGACAGAATTGGCAATCCTGACGTCTTGTATTTTACAGTTAGCATGCGGAAACCACTTCCCTACCGGAAGTATAAAAGTTTTGCTTCTATAATTCCAAGGCCAGATTTGCCCTCGTATTTTTTGAAGAAGGACAGTAAATATCAATCCTTTTTGCGAGCTGCACTTCCGAGTTGGCTTCACATTAACGTGATATCATCTGCATAGAGGTCTATGAGATGTCTTCGACCCCGAAAGAGATTCCAAACCTAGGTATTTACTTGTCAAAAACCAGTTAGCTCAGGATAGCCGAAACAAAAGAAGCGGGGCTACAGGACACCTGTCTACAGCTTTTTTGACAAAAAATAGGAGAACTATTGATTCCGTCCAATGATATACTTTGATATATTGGTAGAATACAAAACTACCGTTTGCTTTTTTTTAATTCTTTTAAGCAGAGGCACAATAGATATAGGTTTTAGTTTACAATTTATACTTTAGCATAAAAAACTATCATATATTTAAGAAAACTATCAATATTTATTTAAACTTTACAAATGATACATGAAAATACTTTGAACATCTAATGTTGCTCATCAGTGTAGGGGTCCTGTTTTGGAGAAGTTGTGATGATTTTGAAGCTCCGTCGATACTAATTATATCATGCAAACGTATTCTGCTGATTGCAAGTGTAGTTTTAGTATATTTTTGATACTGCAATTGAGTCCCTTCTCTATTACTCTCTGTATTTCATGCCTTTTTGGAATTTAATTAAATAAGGCCGAAGAATATACGTAAATAAAGTGTATAAATAGATATCTAATTTTGGTACTTCAACAAAAGACACAAACATCATATATTTAATCTTTGTTAAGATTCTGCATATAATATTTTGGTCTTCAGATTTGGTTCAATGTAAGTGTCCGAGGAACGATCTCGTTCGCTTAATGGGAAGTAGTGAAGATGGATTGATAATTGTTTTGTTGCAGTATATATTATATATAGGAAACGACCGGGTACCCGGCCCAGATCCCGGCTGTTTTGAGTGTCCGGCCTGGTGTCCAGGGTTTTTTAGACACCGGGCGGGACTTAAATATTTTCTTTCGTTTGTCATTCATAAATTTGTTTAGAAGGAATTTTTGAATTATTATATTCTAAAAAAAAACGTCATCACTTTTTTGTGATTGTTTTTTTTTGGAAATTATTTTCTAAAAAAAGGTTGTCACTTCAGATTGTCGAAGGAACGAAAATATATATTAAGTCCTGGCCCGTTTTGCCCGGCCGGGTCCCGGCGAAAAAAGATGTCCTGGTCGTTTCCTGATATATATATATATATATATTTATAAGTCTTGCCAAAATAATTTATGTATTTTCCTTTTTTTTTTTTTTTTTTTTTTTTGCCTTTATATGTAGTTCGATAGAATTGCAACCGTTAGGATATAAATAAGCATTATAGCATTAAAATTAGTCTATCGAACCTAGGATCTTATCAATGAGGTAGACCAAAATGACCATCCCATCTCGGGATTCGAACCTGCGCCCCAACATTGACAGTTGAACACGCCTTAACACGCACGGCTATCGAGCTCTCTTTTCCTCTTTTTCTCATCAACAAGGTCTTTATTAAAACAAATATATATACAAATAGAACAAAAAAGTACACTATATGTAATAAATAAAAGGAAAAATTGTGTTTGATAAAAACATAATTAAACATTATAGTTTAAAATTAATTTCCTTTTTAAGACCTAAAACTTCAAAATCATATTATTCATCTAAAAAAGATAATCATAAAAAACAACAACTACAATCAATCTTACCAAAATAAATAAAACATATTAAGACAAATCTAAATTGTCTTTGAAGTCTTGAATTTATTATATTTTTTTACAATAAACTGGAGAGATTATGCGTAGATAGGCGAGAGGCGTGGAACATATTTAATTACTGCAGCTGCTGGGGTCCATTCTTGACTTTGACATTGGGGATTCTCAAAGATAATGCCAAATATCTGGCAGCCGCTCCAATAAAGATAGCTTTCAACCTATGTTCTTCAGTTAACGAGTTATCTGAAAGGTTTTGAGCTGTATATGCCTTTCAGTTCCTCAATGCAGCGCTTATTGCACGTTCTTCCACTTGACATTTATTTTCATGCGTTGTAATGCCAAAGAGAATGTATCCTCTTAGGTATTCGGCTTTAAAATTAGAGATTTATGTACAATTAATTTCTAAAAAAAATTCTTATAATAATCAAGCTGGGCAGTCACTAAATGCATGGCTAATGTTGTTGACCATACGTCCGCAATCCTTGCAATGTCTTGAGAATGTTATTAAACTTACCGATATTTGTAATTGGGCTGTAATTTTTTTCCGTCGTTGATGCCCATCATGGACAGCAGAATTCTTGTTTTCCATTCTTGCGGTAACTTCAAGCTCTTAAGATGTTCATCCGCTGTCAAATTTGCAGAGTATGAATTAAAATCTTGATCACGGAATTTTAAAAACCATGGTAAAAGAGGCATATGTCTTTTAGCATCTCTTTGGAGAGGGAATAAAAAGCGGCCAGTTTTAAAAACAGAGTCTTCGCCCAAATCATGCAAAGTATAAATATTCTCTCGAAGAGCTATACTCTCTAATTCTTCAGGCGGACATAGGTATAAAAAAAGGTTCCTTGCCCCTGTTTTGGTGAATAATATCTAAAGTGCTGTTATTATTGTATATTGGAGACTGTTTCCTTTATTTTCTATATGTAAACAATTTTGTTAAGACTTATTTTAGCTGTTGTCATTTTTCCTCGCAGGCTTTGTAAGAGCAAATATATCACTTTTCTATAATATTTAAAAGCTCTGACATTAAGCGTTATCATATTTTTTTTTTTTAGAGATGTTCATTTGACCGTGAGATATGATTAATTATATGTTTGAAAAGGCTTCTTATGTCGTCTTACACAGAGAGAGAGAGAGTTAAGAAGATACTGTAGAAGTATTATTTTTATGGACAATAAAGATAGTAAATATACAGAGGAGATTTAGAGTATTAAAGAAATTTAGAGAGCTTAATCCCTAAGTACGTTATCATTGTGAAAGCATAAATAGTTCAAGGGGCTCTCAAGGAGTAACTTTGTTTTAAAGGCAAATAATATATACTATGAAGAGCAAATACCGAGAGTATTGATATTTCAAATTGATATATAATTGCTGAAAATGTAGTACTGTTTAAATATATTATCAACAAATGCAGCACTCGAAGAACAACTACCATCACGAAACCTCGAATTGAACTATTCAATCGGATACTGTTTTCTTACAATCCAGCCAATAAATGAGTGGCCATTTATTTTACTCATGAGTTCATTTTCTTAACTTTATTAAATAAAAATGACATTTAAATAATGAATGGTTTAAAAAAGGACAATATATGATCTAGTGATGTTCTAACTTGTTTCAAACATATATTATATTCAACTTCTATGAGCTAGCTCATATTTTGATACTCCTATTATCATTACACAATACTGAATATTAATTCTAGAGAGATAAACTTTTATTTGTGATCTGTTGGTGATCGATCCATATATGAGTTTGGCCTAGGTATTGGCGCCGATACTTACTTTTACAAACTATCGGTATCGGCGAATTTTGGCACCGATAATTGCAGATATGTGTATAAGTGAGATAGTGCCATAAAAGCCGCTGTAACCTGAATAAACGCTTTCATTTTTTGTTGCAAGAAATGACAACATGTTTTTTTTAACATATAAAGTTAGTTGTATTACATTATATTACATAACTTCTGTATTTCATTTCTTCTTCGATAACAAATATTTATATATATACATATTGGAGAAACTTTCAATGTTGGGGGCGCATTTCGAATCCCGAGAGGGGATGGTCATTTTTGGCATACCTCATTGATAAGATCCTAGGTTTGAGGGACTAATTTTAATGCTATAATGCTCATTTATATCCTGTCGGATGCAATTCAGTAGAACCATATGGGCAAAAAATTAAATAATAATAATCGACGTTTTTATGGAAAAAAACTATCGATGTTTTATTGATCTTAAAAATCCATTATTGGCCGACCTCTATTATCAGTTACATCGGCCGTGGATAGAGTCCCTCGTAAAATAACTTGGTAATAATTTAATATTTTAGCTCATACAAAACTACGCTTAGCTATAATAACGCTACTGTTTACCTCATTTCTTACTTAATTATATGACTTATTTTTTAAACTTCATAATGAAAAATACATTTATGTTAAAGTTTTACAAGCAACAGCAATTTTTATAATGAAAAATAAACATTTAAAGTAAAAAAAGTTGTCGGAATGGATACACATATTATCATTTTTTAAATTATATCGACAGTTCATTTTGAATGTATATTGACTAATTGATTCAAAATAAAAATCTACGTAGTTTAGACTTTGCATATTAATTACTGGTAGTATTACATTATATTGAAAGGCTTTAAGATATTATTAATTATAGAAAAAACTATTATAGTCAAGTGGTTAAAGAAATCGCATGTTTTCGTATATAATGTTCTTCTTTTTAACCATTCATGCTAATATATTAGTCTTAGACTTCATAAATATGTCCTTTTGAATCGTCGGTGGGCGTTTATTGTCATTTTTCTCTTTTTTATTCTTTAAGCCTTTGTATATCAACTTTGACTAACCAATAAAAAGTATTCCTTCCTTTTTTAATTGAATCGACTTTTATAATACGTATGAGTCATCACTTTTTTTGTTCTTAATAAAGATAAGATGGCTTCCATCTGTTACTTTAAACAACTGATTTCTTCCATGGTTAGTTAATTGTACATCTTGTTACCTCCGCGAAGGAGGTATTGTTTTCACTGGCGTTGGTTTGTTGGTTTGTTTGTCAGCAGGATAACTCAAAAAGTACGGAACGGATTCGAATGAAACTTGGTGGAGTTGTTGGAAATGTCAGAAGTAACAAGTGATTAAATTTTGGCATCTCTGAGTGCAGAATTAAGATGCAAAATGAGCTAAATACTAATAAATATTTCAAGTTAGCCTACTCTGCAAATAGATGTCGCTGTGCTGTAAAATTGGGTGCCGGGAGCGTCTTCCTCTCAGAATTTCCGTCGAGGGGAACCCTCCCCCGTCCCTTTACGCCGCCCCAGTCATGAAAAATCCGCCTCGGAAGGTCATAAGGACCCCGTGACGGCGGAGGTTTGCACTCTCTGAGTGTATATTTATTATATAGGCCAGTAAAATATATATTCGTAGCTAAAACATAAAAAGCCATTTTTTATGTGTCATTTAAAAAAAAATCATATATAACATAATATATGCATTAATAAATAAAAAGAGCAAGAGGGGTTGTGATAATAATATCATAAATAAACATTGTAGTTTAAAATTAACCCTCTGAAGCAAGACCCATCACATCATTAAAAAATCATAATCTAAATTATATATAGTGGAAGTGATTAACACGAAAAAGAGAAAACAAATTTTGTAAATAGTAAATAAGAACTTCTTTTATTGCACGGGTCCCTCGATGATGTCATTTGAAGTCCTCTTATATCTTCTAACAATGAGTCTCAAACGAGAGTAAAAAGGACAGGACCACTGAGGAAAAACTCTGTTTACCTCTCTCCCTCAAAGATTTGTAGTTTAATGATATATATGCTAAAAGGATATGTAAATATCTTTCTTTAACAAATTTCCCTCAAACCCAGAAATCTATCACTTTTCAAGCATGAAGTTGCTGGTAGATCAGAAAAGCTTCAACATTATCTTTTTTTCGTATTCTATTCAAATATGGAAAACCGTGACGAATTGTTAATGTAAAAAAATGTAAAGCATACTTTTTTTGCAGATAATATATATATCATTTTTATAGGAGTTTTCTTTTTGTTCAAAATGAGGTTTAATGTTTTTTTTCTGAAAGGAGAATACTAAGAAGAAGAAAAATATATGTACATTTGCTTAGAAATAGCACCTTTTGTTAAAACTAGGGAGAGTGGGAGGCAATAATAACCATATTTTGCTGCCTATGGAATTGATTATATATGAAAATGTTCAAGCTGGCACTTTTTTTTTGTTAGTTAGTTCAAGCTGGTACATAAATATAAAAAAACAGTAATAGTTCTAATTGTAGTTTGGCTCAATGTTAGGGCTTACAAATAAATAGGAAAAACTTTGCTATATTTATTGTATTTTTTCGTAAAAGTTTGTACATAAAAAACATACAAAAGCAGTAAGTGATTTTAGTATATAATTCAAAAGCTCAAAACTACAAATGGGAGTGACACTATCCAAAAAAAGGAATCCATAAAGTTAATTGGAATTATTTATTTACAAATCCTGTTTTAGATTTTTTTAGATTATTTGAATAAATTGCCCATTGTGTTTATAATATCCAACAACTCCTCACACTTTTTCTAATCCTTCTCGTCCATAAATATGTAGATCCTCTCACTCTGATAATAGGACATTGAGGAAAATACAAAATTGAGTTGCCACATAAAAAATGTGATATTTGGTGAATTGGCGCAGACTAACATAAGAGCACCCTTTAATGGTAGTTCCAATACATTATAATACTTTACAACTAACCTGAAAAGTAAAATAATATTTCATGGATATAAATGCTATTTTTTTAAAGATATACTTCACTTGACAATATTATTTATATTTAAAATATGAAGTCCTTGAATACAAGATAAAAAGATTACTAAAATATTTCCTCCTTATAATAAGGAATATGTTTATATGTAGTGAGGTAAAAAAAAACCTTCCAAAATATTCTTATAGAATTACTTTAATATTCTGAAAGAGAGAGAGAGTGGGGGGATTAAAGTTTTAGACGAAGGCAAAAGTTTATCGTACATATTTACCATAGATATTAAGACATATAGCATGGTAAATATATATATATATATATATATATATATATATAGTAATAGTATCCAACTATATGTAAATATATATATATATGTATATCCTAATATACAATGTATATATGACAAATAAACTTAAAAGTTTTCTCCAGATAGGGATGCATATTTCCTTAAACAAACAAATCCAAGAATTGGGATAGATAAACATTTAAAGCACAATATTCTATTAAGAATTGTGACTTGATTCTTTAAGCCCCAACATGATGATATACTTTATTTTGTTTCTAGTTTGATGCTCAAGGGAGTAAAAATACTGAGTAAAAAGTTCATTATTATATTCTTTTCTTTGTATTTTATAATAGCTTGGAGTAGGAAGGACAATCTCTATGTTCACAATCATGAGGTCTTAAAACTCTTACCAGAACTAATATTGTGTAATGATTCTCACCTTACACTTAACATATACAAAATTAAATCATCTTATCCACTCATATACACCAATTAACCTCAAAAAAGCTAATCTCTTTTAAACATTTATGAATAATACTTAATGTTTTTTGCACTGGCTTTTGAATTTTATTATATTTAGAACTCGGATATAATTCAGCCTTTGCGTTCAAATTCATAGATTATCAAAAAATAAGCTTAAAATTCATTCTTTCATAAATATTTTTAGATAGAATCGTAATTAGTGTCGTCTTTTTTATTGCCTAAATATAAATAATATATATTATCTTTTAGATTAGGAGTCCCTAACTGGCGGATTATGGACCGAGTCCGGACCAACTATATGATACCATAACTTTTACCATAATATATATCTTACGGGACACCTCTATTTTAACGGGTCATATTTTTCAGTCTTTACGGCACCATTTGAGCTTACCAAATCCATGGGAATAAAGCCAACCCAGATAATGCCACCTAGACAATCAAAGCTCTCCATAAAGCTTAGTATTGTCACTTAGATATTATAATGTTCATTTGCTTTAAAATTGTGTAATAATCTGTAAACTTCTTAGCATTTAACTACGATTAATTCAAAGTTAATTGATTCGCCAATAATAATAATAACAAACAGAGCGTGTTAAAGATTTATTTTTTGCCAGTTGGAGTTGTATTCTTAAGGATTTGAATAAGCATTATAGCACCCAAATTACTCAACCAAACCTATGAGGTAGACCGATATTGACCCTTTCCCACCTGGGGTGCTCTCTACATTGAGAGTTGAACGCGCCTTAATGCATCGAGCTAAAGTACTCCCTTATACTGTAAGTACTGAACCCGAAAGGTTTGAGATCTTGTCTTTTTTTCGTGATTAAATCTAAGCTTTCAAGAGCTAGTTTATAATATATACCAGGGATGCCAGGGTGATATCGGTCAGGGGGCCGGACAGTTTTCATGTGGGACCTCGGGGGGCCAAATTACCGGTACATTTTTGGCCTCGCAACACTAAACAAAAGTAGATTTAAATTTGTTGATATTGTATCATAGTATTATTATTTATACAAACACTTCTCAACCACTAATGTAACGGGCCAAATGAGATGTCCCTTCGGGCCGGTTCCGGCCCGCGGGCCGTCACCATGGCACCACTGATATATACAAAGATACAATTAACAATAAAATGTTGAGAGGTTTTGAATCGACGATATGAGACCAGACAGGACCCAGAGAGAGTGGCATTCTGCTTTAATATTTAATCCAAATTTGTATAGCGCCATTTACAGTATAGGAGTGACTAATGTATGTATTTTATTCATGTGTTTATTTCTCATAATATATATTTTTTGCATTATATGTATATTTCATTTAATCGTATAACTACTTTATAATAAAGTATTTACATTCCCAAATAAATATATAATACGGAGGTTAACAAATATATAGTAATGGATATGGAAAATGAAGGTGATTTTGTTGTTATTCTTTTTGAGAGACTTGACATTAAAAAGATTGTAGGTCTAATAAAATTTAAAGAAGAGGACATGTTTGAAGCAAATGGATATATGGTTTTTCAAATTAGGTATCTTCCTTAGCCTGACATATGGTCCAATACAAATGGACATTTGAGGTACTGAAACCAAATATTTTTTTTTTACATTTTTTAAAGATTTTTAATATATTAATTAAATATAATTATTTCAGTTATATAATTATTTATTTTGTTATCTAAAATGACAGAGTGAAAAAAAACAAAAAAAGAGACAGTAGATTAAAAAAATATTAACGACTATTTAAAAAAAACATTGAACATTATATAGGAAACTTACTTCCTAAAAATTCTAACCTCATTTAAAATGCAAAAATTTATCTATTCCTTAAAAATCATCATTAAAATTTTGAAGCTCCCATGAATGCAAAAAGTTTTTTTATACAAAGTATTCTTAATTGATCATTTATTTTTAAAATTATTAAAAAATGCATGATCAACGATGAAATAGTCACAGGTAAAGCGTTAAAGTAAAGTAGCGCATGCAAGGAAAAAGTTAACAAAAAATTTAGCCAAAATTTTGGTTATTTTTTTTAACGTTAGATGTCGCTAGTCCATGAAATTACGTCACAATCCTATTTAAAACTTGTTTAAAGGGATTAAGTTTGATGATTTGAAATATATCAAATATTTCAACATTGTGCGAGATTCCATCCCAAATAATAAAAGGACTTTGTTATTATTTCAAAGAGCCCCTCACGGCAAAAAACAAAAATTATGGCCGTTTAATTTTGGGAAAAAAGGAAGAATTTTATATTATGCATGCCCTACTTTACTTTAACGCTTTATTCACAGGAAGCCTTGGAGATCATTGAGATAAAATGGATGTACTAGGTACAAAAACACTAGCCTTTTACGTATAGCTGATTCATATATATTGTGAAAAAGAGATCATTTAGCGTTCAGTAGCTAATAACTAATTAAGTAAATATATCTTGAAATTTATATTTGGAATATAATGCTATAATGAAAATGAAATTGCTTTGCATTGTATTAAAAATAGAAATGATAAATATTATGTAATTGATAATCTGATTATGTTTATCAAAAATGTGAAAGCATGGTAATCTAAAATATTATTATCACTATATATATATAAATAAACATATATATATATATACATATATATATATATATATATATATATATATATATATATATATATATATATATATAACAGGGGCGGAGTGGCCAGTGGGAGTACCGGGACTATTCCCGGTGGCCGCTGGCCTCAAGAAACATAAACGGCCGTTGACAGCTCTCCCAATGGCATATTGGGGCCTGTATAAGTCTGGCGAGAGCATAATTGTCCCGGTGGATAAATTCTTCCCACTCCGTTCCTGTATATATATATATATATATCATAAACTAAAAACCCAAATATGTATACATAAACATACTTTTTGGGGTATGAATAGTTTTTTAATAACAATATGAACCTTTATGAAATTAATTCTAATTTTTGAAAATTTGTATGTTTGCAATTAATTAAATTGTTTGAAAACAAACTTTCATATATCTTCATTAGCATAATTGCGACTTTAACATAGGGATGTTGGTAAGAAGTTTATTGACTTAATTAGCTTAAATAAAAAAATATTGTCGTTATGACAGTTATTGTTTTCATTTTATAAATTTCATACAACATTATATTTGGGGAAGTAACTATATATATTACTAGCGGATGTTACCGACACTCCCAGGATTTTCCAAATGAAAATAGTCTTTGGAATAGAAAAAAGTTATACGAATAATTCAAGTGATGTAATTGAATTTTATTTTCCATATTAAAAGACCCTTTAAAAGAGGCTGGGTATTTAAAAATCCTAGAATGAAGTTATTTTAAGTCATAGAGAACAAAGAGTGCCGAAGATAAGAGTATCTTTAAGCATGATTAAAATTTGATTAGCGCGAGGTTGCGTAATAAAAAAGCTGTTATTTTTTTAAACTTAATTTTGGAGGATACGGACAGAAATAACTTATTTTTAATAATAATATGAAAACTAATTTTTCGGTAAACATTCTATATAGCAAAAACACGTCTTACTACCTCAGACTCATCTACAGAAAATTTGGTCGAAATCTAACTTAGCAAATTTAAAAAAATCGACAAACGACGTTTTGGCGAATAAATAAGCATGGCGATGACGAATTTTCCGGAGTTAACAACCTCATTAAAACACTCCCTGAGCTCTCAAAACTATTCACTGAAATTTCGTAAAGATTAATGAATCGTTCGGGAGATACAGGCAAACGAACGAACAGTTCTTTTTTTATTAGTATAGATAATGAATATATATGAATGAAGCAAAGGTTTTTTTGGGATTTCCTCCATGAAAAATGGTAATATTAATTACTATTTGTATTTCTTAAAAAAAAATTCCGACGTAATATATTTTCCAAGGTATATACAAATGAAACATCACTAGACTTTTTGCATGAATATTTATCTCCATGTGACGTTCCTGACGTCATCCACACAATCTAGAATAAGCCCCAATTATTCAAGACCTTCCCACCCAACTTTTTTAAGCAATTCATACAACGGGCTATTGTTTTCCAATACTTTAGATGCATCATTCATTCAATAAGCCACCAGCTGACTAGTAAATCCTTAAACTGAAGAAATAAAATGATGATACAGTAATATTTTGATGAACAAAGGATTTGCCCAAATGTTTTCCCAATGATTTTCCTCTATTGAGCTTTCATCAATCAATCACTTACGTCGGCAATAGAAGAAAAAAAGAAGAAAATAAAAAGCTCAAATACAAATGCAAACAATTCTTTTAAATATATATATGTATATATATATATGTGAAATCATAAAGAAAAAAATAAGCTTCTAAGCTTTCCTATAGCATTTCAATCCTGTAAGAGTATATGGGTTATTTTTACAACTACTTACCGATTTTACTCAATCCTTGTATATATAAGTCATATATTTTAGACTTGGGCGTTTCAAAATCAGATAGCTTGGTTAAGCATAACAGATCCAACAAGAAATCTAGTATGTCTATCCTATATAATTCACTCCATAAAAAATAAACTTTTATTTTGGGAAACGCTGCTCTCTCCACGCGCTACTAAATCCGGATTTAGGAGTGCCAACGTGGAAACTGGCTGGCGATATAATTAATATGTGCCTGAAAGATCGAGGCTCTACATAAACACTATCAAAAGGATTTTAAGAAGACAACATGCATCTTTAAACCAATCTAATAAATGATTTGTGCTTTTATATAAAGTTATTCTTCAGGGCAGTAAATATGAGTTACAATGTTCGTATATGTATTTTCGCAAACTGCCTATAATAGTTTTACTCGTTGTTTTGTATATAATTTTAGTATATTTATTTTACAATGTATAAAATGTTGCAGTCAACCGAATAAAATGTGTTTACCGAAAAAACCCTCCAAAGAACTTAAGATTTTTTTACTACCCGAAATAAAATAAAAATTTACAATTTAGATAACATCTCCCAACACACTAATTTCTCTTGAAAAAAGCATGTAGACATTATATACAATGTTTGTACATGGTATGTAGTTATAAGAAAACAAATCCTATTGAGCGTTAAAAGTGAATCCCTAAATATCATATACAACCAAACAAACTTATTCATATCTAATTTAAAGTTATCATATTTATCTGTTTGGAACGTATAAATAGGATAAAAATACTTTATTA
>CP045907.1:11329921-11349551 GCA_013387185.1 Caligus rogercresseyi
CACTATATAAGGTTCATGAATTGTAACTAGATGCATTCAAACAAGAACTGCCCTTGCAAAAGTAGGAGTCAAAGTTCTTCTTTCCATCTTTCTCAAATCAGATCTTTTTTTTTCTCTCTACTTAATGATTTTCACCCTCTTCTGATCGCTCTCACGGCCATGATCCTTGGCGCGAAGTTGATCACTCCCAATGAACTCTGCGCCCTGATGATGGAAGTATGTCCTTCAAATTATCGCCGTAAATAGAAAGTCATGTTAATGCTCACTTTTGAGAGATCCTTGTTCTGAAATGATGATTTCAACCGCCTTATTTTGACATGCGGATCCATAAACCTCATCGAGGCGGATCCACATCGATGACGAACATTAGACGGAATTGGGACTTTGTTGAAAGGACATGTAGTTGATATAAATTAAAAATATAAGTCGTTAACACAATATAGGTTTTTTTGACAAAAATATCAGTTCTGTACATCAATTTCAATGTGTTAAAATACATTTTAATTTGATGTAAAATTTTATTATTAATAGGTACTTTGATAATACATCGTGAGTCATTTGATATATTAGTTTAAGATAACATACGCCTTATTGCTAGTTTGTTCAAGAAGCTCTCATTTTTGTCCTGTTGACAATAATTATGCTTAAACCTTGCTTCAAATGTGACCAAAGAAAAGACATAACTTCAAACTCAATAAATTTCCATTGTTCCTAAGCCACAGTTCAGATTAAAATCATATTTCAACATTACTGAGGCATTACGTCAGAAGAAGCTTGTTGCCGAAGCTAACAGTTCCTATATACGCAGTACGTTTAAAGAAACACTAGTTACACGTAGGATTCTTTATTGGCAATAATATCATATACAAACAAAAGATATTGATGGATGATGCAATTCAATCGAACCAAAAAGTACGAAAACAAGTTGTGTTTATTGATATACATATATATATACTATATATATATATATATATATATATATATATATATATATATATATATATCTAGATATATATACGGAGTACCGTATATCCGGACTAACTTTGATCGGTTATGTCGTCTTGTTTTTTTGAGATATTGCAACGCACATATGTACGTTACTGCACTTGCATCTTATCTATCTGCCCAAAAAAACAGATTGAAATCAGTCAACATTTAGCCATGGAAGAGGAGAAAAGGCCGGTAGGAGTCCAAAGGAGGTGATAGAGTTCTTCAACTACCCCAAGTCGATCGTCTACGACCAGTGGAAGGCTTGGAACTCTTTCAAATAGAATGATGCTCATCGCAAAAAGCGTTCTCGGTCCCTGGGGGCCACCAGGACCGACGAGTTTGTCGCTGAGGTGAAGAGGAAGGTCAACGAGGACGGCAACAAGTCCTACGCCAAGTTGGCCGCCGAGATGGCTGCTCCAAGCAGACCATCGCCAACAACCATAACAAGGACCTGGGCTACAGTTCGTACAAGAAGAGGCACAGGATGATCTTGACGGAGGGGACCAGGGAGCCAGGAGGACTACCATTGGAGCCCGGACTTGTGGCCCCCAGCTCCCCTGACTGCAACCCCCTCGACTATTTATTCTGGGGCATGGTCGAGAATAAACCAACAAGCACGCTCACAAAACTCTCGACTCCCTCAGGTCCGCCATCGTGGAGGTGTTCGCCAAATGAAGAAGGACGTCGTCGCTAAGGCCTGCAGCCGCTTCAGGCACGCCTCGAGATGGTCGTCGCCGCTGATGGGGGCTATATTGAAAAATAAATATCTGTCTATGTGTGCCTTTCATTTAACAAAAAATGTTTGAAAAATATTATAATTAGTAAGTAATCAACATTTTAAATTGTTTTAATTAGTCCGGATTATACGTATACGCCCTGTATATCAGAAAACGACCAGGACACCTTTTTTCCCCGCGACCCGGTATGGGCCGGGACTTAATTTTTCAAGCCGGGCCGGGCAAAACTGGGCCGGGACATAATATATATTTTCGTTCCCTCGAATTCTGATGTGAAGAATCTCCAAAAAAGTGACGACGTTTTTTTGTTTAAAAGAATCTCTAAAAAAGTGACAACGTTTTTTTTATTTTTTTATTTTATTTTAAAAGTTATGAGTGACAAACAAAGAAAAAATTATGTCCCGGCCAAGTGTCTAAAAAAACGGACACCGGGTCCGGGACGGGACGCTCAACAAACAGCCGTGACCCGGGCCAGGACGGTTAACCCGGTCGTTTCCTGATATATATATATATATATAGATATATATATATTATATATATCAATTATGTGAAAAATTTACAGTTTACATCCATGGAACCTTGAGGAGTGGCCTAAATCCTGACAAAGAAGTAGTTTACAGCTTTGTTTGTTGGTGGACCTCCTTTCAGACATGAATACTCACCATCAAATGAGTTTGATAACCTTCCATCCATGTAATCAAAAATATTATGGACATCATAATGGTTGATGGGGATTATTGTCCTTATGCATAATTCCCAACTTGTGTGACACGGTATGCTTAATAAAGCTTCATTAACTCATATGGCGTTCATTTGGTATAAAAAGCCATATGCTTCACATGATATTTATTTTTGAGAATTTTTTTTTAACAAAACCATGTCAAAGTGAATCTAATATTCATTTTTTACGAATGGCTTTATAAGATATTAACGTCCAATTGGACTGCCCATGAACCCTCCCATATATATATATATATATATATAGATAGGTGCGGCAGCATACTTCCTTTTTTTAAATAGGTTGCAATCACTCTGTAAAGTAATAGCGGGTGGGCGTGTTTGTATTTGATAGGGCTGGTCAGGAAGTATTCTTGGAAATACAGTCAGTCACATCATGCGTTGGAGCAGGGAGGAGCGTGCGTTTGCCGTCGAACAACTTTGTCGAATCGTCAGTCGTTGTTGCAACTCAGCGCACCTTTCGAAATCCTTGTAGTACCTTGGTCATCAGATCACTTGTGAACATTGAGGCAGTTAGAGCTTCAGTCTTACAATCTCCACGGCGTTCTGCAACGCAAACATGCTCTGCCCTTGGACTTTCTGATCGTTCCGTGAGACGAATACTTCACGATGACCTTCATTACCATCCTAAAAGATTGCGATTGTGCAGGAACTCTCAGTACGTGATTTCACTTCACTTCAATAAGGGGCGATTTGGAGTGGCCAGCCAGCGATTTGGGGTATTTAATAATCATGATTAATAAAAACTGAATCAAATGTATGGCTGTTACGTAATGTTAATTATAAATAATTGTAACTAAATTTCTCAACAATCAGTAGGTCTTCCTTAGTAATATTAATTAACAAATTCCATTTTTTTTGTGAAAATATATGTTTAATAAAAAGCAGAAATAAGCACTACTTATTTCCGCATCAATACGTTTTATAGATAATCAACGCAATCTAAGAACGATACTTTGAGGTAGTCAATTTCTCATTTGGAAAGATACTAAAAATGTAGTGTTGTGTATTATAATTCTTTCAAAATAGGATATTTACTGTTTGAAATGGAATAAGTAACATTTATGAACATGAAGTTCTTCAATTTAATTATGCTTTTTTGTGAGGATTGCATGGTATTCATGCGATACGTTCTCTTGACTATACTGAGGGTTCTTTTAATTGAGGCTGTTTGTTGTTGTATTGGTATATTACAAAAAATATAATTCATGAGCATTTATATGAACAAAAGTTTATTTGTCAATAAATAAACTTTATAAAGAATAATATATACTAGGGATAAATAAATTAGGATCAATATAATCATGCATCAACAAAACCTTTCATTATCGCAAATAACGAGTGATATATTTATAATTTTTACTGTCTGCCTGGCACACAATAGAAAATCACACATATCAGTAGTAAAAAACTTATCAATACAACACTTTTGGGCGTACAAAATCTCTTTTGTTACTAAATTTGCATTGTCTGTTCTAAATCAAGTGAAAATAAAAAGATTTTACTTAAAGGAATTGATTTTTTTTGGAAAATTCCACTCATATGAATATGTTTTTGTTGATGAAGAAGGCCTTGTCATTGATCTCGATTGATTAATCCCAGCATATACAACGTACATCAAGCAAAAATGGATGCAAGGAACCAATAAACAAAAGCTCATTAATTTCATTTTAATGATAAGTTCGTTATCAAATATAGGATATAGTTTTATGATCCTATAAAAAATACCGTCAGAACTCTTTTGTTAACCAACAGGATATTACAAACGGATGCATAGGATACATAAATGAATGGGTATTGCACAAATAGTAATAAAATACATTCGTATGCCCAATAGTACTGATATATTCAATTACTGACTTTTTTATAACGGGGGTAATCAGAAAAATATAATTGTTCCAAATTATTTGATAAAATACACAATAAAAATTCTTTCATATAAGAAATGAAAGCAGCTCAATCCAGGAACATTTCTTCCAACGAAGATCCCATTCCGTCCACCAGTTTTCGTCATCGATGTGAACCCACCTCGGGTGAGGTTGCGGATCCGCAGTCAAGAGAAGACGGATGAAATATCATTTCAGAGAAAATGATTCTCTCAAAAGCGAGCGTGAATTATTAGCATATAGCACCCTATTTTTAGCAAGGGCTCGTAAGATGACGCTTCGTCATCTGGGGGCGGGGTTCACTGTTGAGACTCCACAACTGGGTGCCAAGGATCATGGTCATGAGGATGATGCAGGAAAGGGCGGAAAACCTAGTATGGAAAGAGACAACGTTATTTCTAAAGAAAAAAAAAAAACAATAAAACCTAGAGGAACTACATTTAGAGAGTGTTACCTCCGACGATCACCACAAACATTCTATTCAAACATTCTCCCTTTCAACGCTCGATTTCGCTCTCTAATCATTGTTTCCGTCTCTGTGTATCATTTTGAATATTAAAAAAGCAATCAGAGATAAGATCGGAAGAAAAGTTTAAGCTTACGTCACTTTAAACATAGTCCGTGAGCTGTATATGAACAATAATACGTCAATGAAATATTTTTTTAGCGTGTGTTCTTTATATCCATGAATAGAAGACCCCATTTCATTAGAATTAGTAGTAGTATTTTCATTTTGATATTAAAAAAGCACTTAGAGATGAAAAATTTAAATCACTTGTTTCTTTGGCATTTCCAACAACTTCACAAAGTTCATTCGAATCCGTTCAGTACTTTTTGAGTTTCTTGCTGACAACTACAAACTAACAAAACCAACAATAAACAAAAACAACCAACAAACGCCATGTGAAAACTCTCCTTCGGCGGAGGTAATAATCTCTTAACTTTGCAAAGTCCATTTTTAGACTGAATGCATTGGGTAACATCCCACAGATATTTTATATGTGTTATTTTTCTTGCTTCATATGCAGAGTTATTTGATCACATGGGATTTCCCATACTAAAATAACTCTTAAAACATGTTTTGCTGGAATCTTTCTTATCTAAGCAGAGTTGCAAATAAGTTTTCATGGTAAGGTATACAAATAGAATATTGATGTTTGTGGTAGAGATTAATAGATAAAATAACTAATAAAGCACTTCTAAAATTATAATTTTCTTTAAATATTTCAAAATAATTGAATAAAGGCCTTTCCGAGACGTCAAGGATGACGTCAAACATGAGTTATGATAATGATTATGTACGTACATACATGTATGTATATTGTGGAAAAATAAGCTTTTACAGCAAAATCGAAACAATAAGCAAGGATAACAAAATAGACGTTATGCAAACTAACAAATAAACATGATGTTTCATTTGGTAACACTGTTTTCTTTCTTTTTCTGCGTCCGATAGTACGAGAGATGCTCCATCTATCAACAGAAATGAACAAACAAATAAGCATGATTTAATTTTGAGAATTATAAATACATATATATATAGGTATATATATATATGTATATCCTAATATATGTATATCCTTCGTAAAGTTTTTGTATCGTGCCAACTAACACTCTGATATATTTGTCACATATATGGATAGGCAAATGATTTGTGGGTCTGTAGAAATTAAATATGTTATACGGGGGCTTATGATGGGAAAAAAATTTTATGTTTCTCGGATCAAATATTTTTTTTTATTGAGCTTCATTCGTTTGCTTATAAATATCCCTGACAAGTACAAAGAGCAGCTTAAAAATTGGCATTTTTCTTGATTCATTTAAGTCATAAAACTTTTTCTTTAATAATTTTCCCCTCAAAAGATGAACTTAGTTTACGCGTCTTCGTACTCCAAACGATATAAACTAGTAATAAATCTATAAATATTAGCAATTAGCAATAGCAATTTAATTCATTCCAAGTAAATTAAAGAAGAGATCAGTTGACAGTTATTTCTATTAATGTTGGTATATAATTCTATTATTTAGGGCTGGGCCCTTCATCCTTTATCGTGAGCTATTGAATACTTATAGAATACCTATTTTGAAAAAGTCATAGTTTTCAAGGCCTTCCTTGTATTTGGTGTTTTAAAGAATATATGGAAGTATTGATATATATATATATCATTAGAAAAATAGGTTTTCAAATTGTAACTGTAGACCTGATGAAACAAAATTATTCTTTGTTTTAATAATATACCTCTAGAGATTTTTGTATATATATATATATATATATATATATATATATATATATATAATATATTATATATATATATATTATATATATGTTCACAGACACATTATAATCATACTGAGCATGTCAAAAACTTCTTACTTACTACAAAAACGTTTAAATCCTGCCAGCCACGAGGACGTTCTTGACATCCTAGACTGTGGGGCGGGACACGTCAGCGTGAAGGCGATCTCCGTCGGGGTGCTGACTGCAAAGAGCACCCCTGCAATCTTGTTCCGATGGTTATGCTGTTCGCTCATCTACGAGTGAGGAAGTAGTTTATAAATTAAAAATGATCACCTGATCTTTACTTTCAGTTAGCGTTTGAATTTCGGAAGTGGTTCACGCATCCTCGATTATAATGTTTTATTAAGTGTAAGAATTTTTTTGACATATCCGGTATATATGTGTATTTTATATACATACATACACATATATATAAAAGATATATATATTTATATATATGCCCAAATATACAAATTGAGGGTTTGAAGAGTTTGTGGGAATTAGCATAAAAGCATCTTTACTCATGAAAAATGGTGCTTATTTAAAAATAAAATATGGCATAATTGTTTAAAATTTAGTAGCGTCAATGTGGAGATCGGCTGCTGATATAACTAAACGTGTGCCTGCATAGTACAATTATTTTATGAAGACTTTAAGAAGAATGTAAATAGACCTCTCCAATTAAAATAATAAGGTTGGTGCGTCCTATTAATTAATGTTAGAGTAAGTTCCAACACTTATGAAAATAGCTCATGTTCATTTTAAAAAATATATATTCCTACCGATAATTAGATCCTTACTCTACTTATAAGACGTATAAATGAATGAAATTTGAGTCGCCAAAATAATACAAATTGAGATTTTTGATGAGTTTGTAGGGAATTAGCATACAAGCATCTTTACTCATGAAAAATATGTGCATTGGCTCAGTGGTAACCTATGCCCTCTTAAAGGTAAAGCGCTGTTTAACTGGCTAGATTATTATTATCAACCTCATTAACTGCGATTTATTCAAAGAAATTTGAGTGATTAAAGTAACAAAGCATGAATCAATAACAAAAATATAAACCCATATATTAATACTTCAAAAAAACTCCTTTAATATCACCTATTCATTTACAATTAAAAACAACTCCTCAATCGCATGGAGAGAAGTCATGTGTATGTATTTTTCATCATATCTTGTAATAATTGTATAGTACTATTAGACTCAGAAAAAAATAAAGAGTGAGAGAGGTACCAACATAACAAATCATATCTATTGGTTATTGTTAATGAGAAATTCCTTTTTATTATCCTTCATCATTCACGAGTCCATTTTCCATCCAGCCATTTATGTTAATGCAAAATTCATGCAATTCCATCGAAGTAGTGTTGTATCGGTCCTTATATAGGACCGAGGACTGCAGTCCAGTCCGGTCCAGTCCCGTCCTTCTTATCGGTCCTTAGAAAAGAAAAATGTGTTTTTACGTCGTAGCCTACGTCATGTTGAAAGTGAAAAAATCTTTATATGAGGAAAGTAGCATCTTCAATGAGCTGATGACAAATATAACACTTTTTACTTATGTTATTCATAGGTACTAAATATTGGTTATTATTACAATAATAAATAGTCGATGCTTGATGACAATACTTAAAAAATAGCCTTTAGTGGTTTAAACGGAAGGGTTGTGAATTAATTATTTTACGTAAGCATTAATGAGTAATGACCGACGATGAGTACTCTGAAAAGCCTATATTATGATATAAAAAAATGTTTCCAAATTGTCTAATATAAATATCATATCTTTTGTTGCTATTGAATTAACGCTCAGTATAATAGAATAAAATAGAACATATTATTAGCAGTTAGAACGTATTAAATAAATACTCTTTCAACATTTTATGAAAAAAAGGACTGATAAAAGTCAATCTCAATGACCATCGGTCCTACGGACCGATCCCAAGGACCGACAGTCCTAAGACTGGACCGGACCGAATAAATAGGGACCGACACAACATTACATCGAAGCAATATATCAACAGCAGTATAATATTTTCATCACATTTTAATAGGGGATGGGTGGAAACTCTGTTGTTTATAAGTAGGTTCATACATGTACAAGATGGATGAGTGATGGATCTCAATCTAAGAATATTTGAAAGGGTAGATTCTCTCCCTCTTTATCTCTGGTGAGAGATGATGAATCACCTGCAATCGATAAATTTCATTAAGCTATTGAGGCGCTTTATGTATGTACAATTTAGAAACTCAGATCCTCCGATGCTATGTATCTTTACTCTGATATACCTATATATACCATATACCTATGGGGAATGCATCACGCCCATGTACATTAAATTATCTTTTAGTTATCCTACAGTAATGTATGCAAATAAGGGTTTTCAGTATTTTTGGGAATTTATTTAGATGGATGAGAACTTAGTTTATAAATGAAGGCATGAATGCAATTTAGATATTTGTATTTCTAGGAGACGTGAAGTATGACAACGCCATTAATTCGATGATTTGATAACAAGATTTACGGTATTTTTGTAAATAATAAAATCGCAAGTATGATTTACTTCTCAATCTCTTTATACACCATATATAATATTTTGATGCGCAATGGACTCAAAAATAAAAATACTCGATGGCAGCCGTGGAAATTATGATACACTTCGATTTCAAATATGGGGGTTTCAAACCTACCATCAAAGGGCACTAGTGTTTTGACAATCACACCAATGACTATATTTCAAGTCCACATGGGCCCGGGTTCCGCTTACTATAAATATTGCAAAAAATGATTTACACCCGATGCAAGGGCCTATTGACAGTTTCAAAAGCTTCTCGAACTTGGCAATTGGGTTCTGCCGATTTCAACCATAGTATATTGGAGAAACCCAATTATACTATAGTAGTAAAAAGCGGAAACCAAAGGCAAAATGCGGTGGATTTGAAACTCAAATATGCCATTGGGGTTATATTGTTCTCGACTATGACATATTGGGCCTCAAATCAACTGTAAATGGGCCCTCAGTTTCTGTTGTTCAAAGTTACGACATATTGGGTTTCGAACCCATCACCCAGGGGCCCTCGAGTTTCGCCAATCGCATCACTGACGTATTTGGGTTCCAAAACCAACAGTCAATGAGCCGTCGTGTCTCACTGATCACTAGTAAGGCATTCAAGCCCACCGCCATTGGGAACTCGGGTTCCACCGATCAGGACTTGGTATAAAAGGGTTACATACCTACCGCCAATTGGCCCTCGGATAAGGCCTACCACACCAAAAACATGTTAAGGTTTCAAACATACCGCCACTGGACCTTCGGATTCACCCAATAATACCAATGACATATTAGAGCTTAAAAGCCACCATCCATGGGATCTTGGGCGTAAGGAGTTTTCTGGATAGGAATTCAGGGGGGGTAGTTCACCAACAATCGTCAAGAAAATATGTAGGATACATGGTACGATTATTTCATGCATTCAAAACATATTTAAACGTTATAAATCCTAATACTATAATTGAAGAATCGAAAATGTATTGTAGCAAATGATTTTTGATAACCTAAGAAACATTATGAAATGTAATTCGTCCCACTTGCCGGTGAGACGTCATTAATAATCGGGCGAAAAGTGAGCTCACTTAGAAATATCATAGAGATATAAAGAGCTTTTTCCCTTCAATAGCAGAGAAACATCGTCGTTCAGCTGTCGCCTGTGTCCAAACTAAACAAAGTAATTTGACCTACTATGTTACGTCATCGTAAGTTGATCAAAGAGATGAAATATTTGTTTATAATGATCACAATGACGTATTTCGCTGAAGAATCCAATAAACTCTCTATGCATTTATATATCCATGGTACTGCGTCATAGTCAGTTGATCATAGAGATAGAAAGATTTGTTTATATTGGACAATATGACGTATTTCTCTCAAGAATCCAATAAGCTTAGGCAATAAAGGCGTTCTTTGTTTTTCAATAATGTACACAAGAGATAATTTTTCTATTTTTATACCTTCAAATGAAGATGAAAAATGTTTAATGACGTCTAGAATTAAATAATTTGATTACTTGTATACTGCTGTTATTAAAAATCTTCCTCCTGCTGAGCTACCAATTCCTAGTGCTGAAAACGTAGGCTGAACAACACACACAATAATAATTCAATTTCATTTTTACGACCATGCATAATGGTTAATGAGGCAAAGGTTTTTATTATACATTTAATGGATATTTTTTAATACTCTACCGAATTGTATTCTACTATTGTTTTTGTTTTATAAATCTGCTTCATAAATGGACATGAATAGCAAATTTAATTCATTTGAGTGCACTTAATGGAAATTAAACATTCTTGTTTTCGACGTAAGATGTGTATAAGATTGAAGGAAAAATACTTATTGAGTTAGATGAGGATCACGTTAGTTCAGTGTAAGAGTGCTCAGCTTTGAATGTTGATGGCGCTAATTCAACTCCCGAGAGAAAAAAGTCATTTTTTTTCGGTTAGAAATTTTTATTCGGCTATCAAATATTATAAGACAGTTTAAAATATTAACTACACTAAAATACAAGACAACTAATAAAAAAATAAGAATACTCTCGACAGTTGCGTTAAATAAATAATATGAATGAATATTGTAGAACATATTTACTGTCAAGAGATTATAACCTTAATACATGGACGAAACAGCGTTTATTTATTCTTTAAAAAAATCCCGATGACGTCTTAAAATCCTCTTCAGAGCTTTCGGTATACTCCTGAGCGAGATGGCACAAATCGTACAATATCTCCCGCCATTTCCACGATTGAAGAATTAAATGCCTATGGCTAGATGAGGGATCACGTTAGTTCAGTGTAAGAGTGCTCAGCTTTGAATGTTGATGGCGCTAGTTCAACTCCGAGAGAAAAAAAAAAGACAATTTTGGTCAACTTCATTGAAAATATCTTAGGCTAGATTGACTAATTTTAACGCTTTAATGCTTATTCCAGTCGGATACAATGCTATTGATCCAATAAGGCAGAACCAATAAGCCTTGATTTTGTAAGGCGATGGCTCGTCTACGCAGTACTGGCACCTTCGATGAGGGGATTAAAAAATGGCGTCATCTCAAAACTAAGAGCTTTCCATCAATTTTTTAAAAGACTTTATTTGCTTAGAGTAGTTATATATAAAAATACATAAATGAACATAATAGTTTAAAATTAAAACTCTAAACATAAGTCAAACAACGGTTAAAAAAACAATCATTGGAATAAAAAAAACACGTTAATTTACAACAGATTAAAAGAAATGCAGTAACAAAAGAAATTTTAAAAAGAGTATATGAAGTAGCATTGGCTCATACATTTAAAATCTTTGATAGTTTTATATTGGCGGATTAGTGGTTGAAGAAATTTCAGGCTCCATTGTGCGCCATCAGGGTAAAAATTTATCAATTCGCCGGCGTAAGTCCATTGGGTCTTCGAAGCACAGGGAATCTTCATTGCTAACAGGGAATAACGTGGCGGAGGTAGAGATTAAAATAGCTCTGATGGAGTGTTGATCCAGGGGATGAGAAGTAGCCAGTTATTCCACTAAAAGACTTCGGATGCTTGACAAAGCATATTCAATAGCTTGTGTCTTTGGATTGTTGGAGCGTTTACAGCAAATTTTGCTCATAATACCGTATAGTCAAATTTGTTTCGTACTCTTCAAAGATGCTATCCATCGAAAGATATATTGAAATGCCAAGTCTGGATAGTGAACTCGAAAACAAGTGCATATTTTTACAGATGGATAAAAAACTACATAGGTGTTGTTGGTTCAGGATTTGTCACCACAAAAGGTGATCAAGTTGTGGGGGAAGGACCTCACTTAACCCTCACTCCTCAAAACAGAGTTTTCTAGGCAGAAATACGGACTATCAAATATGCTCTTTACTGGATTAAAGACAATGGGGAAAAGTGGTGCCGCAGTGGATTTTGCATTTGGTCGGACTCCAAAGCAGCTATCGGAGCCTTGCAATCGTTTGAAACGTGAAGTTCACTTGTAAGAGACATAAAGATTCTATTGGGGTCGCTTGCCGTTGAAGTGGGGGTTGATGGGTTAAGGGTTCATAGGGACGTCACAGGGAATGTGGTGACCGATATACTGGCCAAGGCTGGAACTTTGAAGTAACAACCTTCACAGCATAGAGCGAGCGAATGAGCCTCTAACTTTAATGGGACTTTGGGAAGTTCTTCGGAGTCCTTTCAAGAGGGTTGCCTCACATCTGTTGGGAATTCCTTCAGAGAAAAATGCATATTAAAAAGTATATCCTTAGTATGCGATTACAATAACGTCGCTCGTTACCTCCATGGGATATATATCAATCGGACACCCACTCCCTTCTATATTGCTCTTACGGCATTGGATAACCAAACTATTCAAGGTCTTTGGTAGGCTCTGAACGTCCTTTTCCTAGCATCAAGAGACGATTGCGGCTTCTACAAAATGAGAAAAATTATCCCCCTGTGCCCGACTATTATTATGCGAAACCCTTTAACGACTCTCACCAAAAATGTTTCCGATACCGTCTCGCCATGTCTCTTTATTCTGAATAAATCCCATGTGGACCCAAAGAAGCGAGGATGCCTATTGGTGTGGGGAGGTCGAGGAGACTTCCTCCACGTCTTTACCTGTGCCACAGAAGATCCCAGTATAAAAGCTGTGGAAGATATTATTCAAGAAGAATTGGAGTATCATTAAACCCACACCGACTGGCTGGTGTCCACACACTACATACGAGGAATAATAGAGAAACATATATTAAGATAACGACACATATATAACAATTTAATAACAAGATCATCACTTCTTGTGTATATAATATATTGAAATACCACTAAAAATAAGGTACACTAAAAATAATGAAACATAAAATCACTTCATGTGTCCTTAATTATATCTTTCGCAAATAAAATGGCAGCATCTTTTTGAAGAACCTGTTCTTTATTTTCAAAACTCTATGTATCTGATTAATACGTATTATTTATATATCATTTTAATCTTAAGCATATAAAAATATATCCTCTAATTTTATAATTCCGTATTTTTATGCTTCAATTGGTTCGATATTATTGCAGTATCCGACTGGATAAAATAAACATTATAGCATAAAATTAATCACTCGAACCTTGGATCTTATAATGAGGTTTGACCAAGATGACCACCCCTCTCGGGAGGTGATTAATATATATTATCACAAAAAAAAGTTAAAATAAAAGGAGAAGGAAAAAATTATAAAAGATAAAAATCATATGAAATTACGAATGAAATTTATCACTAGTAAAAGAATATATATAATCCAAATATATGTATATAATTACATAATTATATATGTATATTACATAAATAAATATATATGTATATATATATATATATATATATATATATATATATAAATATATATATATATATATCAGATAAATGAACAGGGTAACAGTTCACTAAGCAGGAGAAAAACAGTGCACTGGAGCTCTAAATAATAAATATAAAGAAATCACGTTGACAAAGTATTTTCACAACACTGTGTTTCATGGATATATTTAACCAATTCTCAGGTTCAAATACAAATATAATGATGGAGTAATATTTTGACAATTAAATTTAATTGCCAAATATTACTCCCTCATTATATTTGTATTTGAACCTGAAGATTGGTTAACATATATCCATGAAAAACCACAGTGTTGTGAAAAAATACTTTGTCAACGTGATTTCTTTAGATTTATTATATATATATATATGTATACCTATATATATATATATTATATATAAATGTACATTTATGACTAAAAAATACTTAAATCTTACAATAAATAGATAGGTAGCTATCTTTTGAATTCCTATTTTGCTTATTTCAAACTCTTCACAATTGTTCCTACTTTTTTATTTCGATATTTTGATGTTTATTCCATAAAAATCTTTTACAGAAAAACACAGCAAGGACTTGATGAAACTATAATTATATTTATATATATATATGTATATACACAAATTAGATATATATATTATATACCTATATATATATGTATATATATATATATATTATATATAAACAAATACAAACTTATTTCAAGATATATTGACTTTTGTTGAAGTTGTACAATATTTGCTTTAAAGGTACGTCAATGTTATATTGCAGGGTTGTTTACATAAAGAAGTATAGAAAGGAGCCCATGACTTTTCAATATGAGCACTAATAAGATTATAGTTAGTACCCGTCTCAATAAAGCTGAATAAAGACAGCATATCATTTTATTGTCAAAATAGACTCTTGGGATTGGGTATCAAGCCAGGTGTTTAGACGAGTGAATGACGAATGGAGACCTCGCACGTTAAGTTCAACAGCAACAACATGTGTTGGTAACACATAACGGAAGGTAATACCGATGTAGCGAAGACGAGGCTAAGCAGACCATACTTCTTAACCTTTACAAACTCGGAAGATGCTGAGAAAATCCTCGATTATTAAAGCATATAATTCTTGTGATAGAGTATCTAACAAATACAAACGTACCTATATATCAACAAATTTTTTACTTAAAATTCTTGCGATAAATATCTAAAAACACATCAAAAACCATTGAAAGTATATATGTATAAGAATAATATATATTTGTTGTTCATGAACTTTCTGAATTGTCTGATGATTATTTTTTTTCATAGTTAAAATAATTTTATTCTCTTACTGCAAAAAAGAATACAGTGTAAAAAAAATACACTAAAAATTACAAGATACATAAGAAATCAAATCATCGGGGACAGTTACGTAATAAAAACATCAATGAACATTATAGTCAAAATTACCAACCAGATCAAAAAAACCATATATATAAAACAACAATTGATAAAACTAATTTGTATTCAATACAAACGGCGATGCATTCTAAAATCCTTCTGAGTCGGTCCAATAGAATTTTGAACTGTTGGATAAAATTTAATGAGGTCCAGCCCATTTTCTAGTTGACGCTCCTAAATTAGGAATTTTGACCTCAAAAGCAGAGTGGCGGGCGGCAGCGCCAATGAGATAGGTCTTAGATCTTTTTCTAAAATGTACTTGTTAGTAATAAGTTTTTGTGCACTTAAAGATTTAACATTTTGTATTGCAGATTCAATTGCTTTGTGACTGGGGGGTAGATTCTTTTTAAGATTAAAAACACCAAAAAGAACAAGCTTTAAATTATTTGAGGAATCGTCTTCATTCTCCAAACGTTAAGCTTTACGAATAGCTTAGGTAAACACCTTTAGGATGGACAGTCTACGAATGCATGGAAGATATTATTTAATAAACCCACAGTTCATGCAAGGAAGCTGAAATTTGAGGATTTGTCCTGAAATTTGTAATGTGCTGTAAATTTTGCACCATCGGTAATACTACCCGTAGATTTCATATTCTACTCTTCCAGGACAAAGAGAGGCCCAACAACACTTTGAAATCTTTCAGATATTAAGATCGCTTCATCATATATAGGTTTTTAAAGTGCAATTTTTAAAAACCACGGCTTCGAAGGATTAAAACCAATAAAAGAACGTTCAAGTGGAAAGCGGAACCTTCCAATGTTTAAATTTGACCTGTCTAAGTCATGCGCTGTAAATTTATTTTGGTTAAGAGCAGCTCTCTCGAGAACAACAGGATCTCCAAATCTCTGAAAAAAACGGTTTTTGTCCTTGTTTTGGATATAATATCGATTGTTGTATCAGATAGATAAGCAGGATGGGATCTCTATAATATCCTCTGAATCGATGCTAAAAAGAGGAGAAACATTTCCAAATCTGAATTTGTTAAAATTATGCCAAGTGAATCCAATTATAAAATTTGTGGAAGTGAAGTACTTCTCCAGTCTTGTTCATGATACACGCCCATTTTTTCTAACTATTTTACGTAATAGGTTGGAAGAATATCATTAAGAGACACAAGCAGCCCCCTATAAATTTTTGGGACGTTTGAGGGCGGGAAGATAAGATTTGTGAAAAAGTGGGTTCAACCAAGATTTCTTCTGTCTGATGAAATTATGGCTTATTGAAGTTCTATCTCTTCAACAGAAACTATGGGCGCCGCAAGTTTCAATTATGCATACTCGCAGTGACGTATGAAAGTGAGCCACTGACGTCATAACTTAGATTTACAAGGCTAAAAATAAGCACCTTACTGTAGTTTTCATGTTTGTGGCTTTGAGTAATGACGTCAGTGGCTCATCTTCTATCCGTTACATTCAGAATGTCATTATTTGATGACTTCCGAAGCTTGATTCCAGGCCGATCTTGTAACATTGGGATCCTCAACGAAAATGCTGCGTACCATGATTGACCGAGGATCTCTTGCTTCTTCGCTAACCTTACAATTAAGTAGCGACGCCTGGCGGTGTTTTCCTATTTACAACATTTCCCAGTTTTGAAACCGCCGAAAAGAACAATGCCCCTCATATTTTCCTTTTTGAAGTTGGGTCGAACTCAGAATTAAGAGTGATTAAATTTATAATAATTGTTAAAGCAGGCAATCACAGAAGGCGTCCTTGATGTCCACATAGATGTATCCACAATCCTTGCAGTGCTCCGAAAATCTTAATAGATTAGTTGAGATTTGTATTGAGCAGGTAATGATCGTGGATCATTAATTACCGCAAGAGACAACAATATTTTTCCTCCATCCTTCAGGTAAAACCCAGGGGTTTGACAATTTCCTTGCTCTTTTGATAGGGGTATTTAACGAGGAATTGGCAATGCCACGGAAGTCAAGGACATGCTGCTAAGTTCTCTCTCGAAAGAGAAAAACCAAATCCTCCGATTTGAATGCTGATAAATTATCCCAGTCGCCAAACGTTAGCCTCTTTTCTATCGTCTATGAGTGAACATTAGTTCAGAGTTGTTATCATCCTGCAGAACACAACTATCCTTCTTATGGACCAACGGAAATCCTTAAATAACTTTCCGATAGTATTTATTATGATTCCATGTACATAATAACTCTTAGCAAGATTTTGTAGCATCATTCTTGACGATATATGAATCTTGAGTTTGCACTTGTACGAAAAAAAAAAGGGTGTCAACAGAAAAAAGTCTATATTGGTGTATTTGTCAGAATTTAAATTAAAGAATACATGCTCCATGATAGCAAAGTGAATGCAAAATACAACTTACATTTTAGCATTAATTATTTATAAGCGAAATCATATAAGCTTTTAAAAGGTGTAAGTGCTATCGTATGTACACTTTTGTAATTGAATAACGCGCCCCCTTCAGATGTTAAGTTAATCAAAGATAATTCATATCAAAGTCTACATAAAACACACATCAATACGCTGCTTCCCACAACGCATAATGATTTATTCAGAACAACACTATGATTAAGATATACGAAATGTTTATACATACCTACATGGTATGCCCTAAAGTTCATTACCTGCTTCTTCGATAAGCAAAGACAATAATATGTTGTTTGATGATGCAGTTTTACAAATCAAAGAAATAAGAAATAAAGATATTAAATTCCATTATGTATCCCAGGTGATATAACACGTGTGGCAGTTGATTTTCGGAAATCTAATGATAAAAACTTATAAAAAACATTCTCATATTCAATTTATTTTTAAAGATTTAAGTGTCTAAGATTAAGAGGTTATTACAATTAGTAAGAGTTAAAACGGTGTTTATATCATTGAATAAATGGATTCGTTGTTCGACTTAGTAGAACGTAAATATAACACTCTCATCAAACGTGTAGAAAAAGATAAAAGTCTTCCAGGTTATTTAGATTTCCATGGTAACTAGTAAAATACATTATTAGGGGTTACGCGTAATAAGGTCCCTTTGGCGGTTGTTTGAAACCAAATATGTCATATTTGTGACAAGTGGAACCGAGGATCAATATAAACAATTTTGACAACCCAAAGTGGCATTATTATGATACTCAATACCAGGGTTGTTGATTTAAATCAGGCCGATTTAAATCATATTTTAAATCGCGATTTTAAATCAAGTGGATTTCCAATTAAAATCATTGATTTAACTCAATCATGTTTTTTTCAATAAATTAAATGATATTTAATTTTATGCTTCTAATTCTCAATGACAGAACAAAACATTTCATGTCTGTCTTCTTATAGTAGAGCAGTGGCCTTTTTCATTAATCTATAGCCTCAGACTATAGGCCTATATCATACTATATCATATAGCTTGAGTTAGGATTATTGATTTAAATCAAGCAATTTGGATTGCTATCTAAATTAAGTTTTATTCAAAGACATTTTATAATCACTGATTAAATCAAGTCATGTTTTATCAAAAATTTACTTGTACAATGTAAATGGAAAAGTTAACGCAGTTCAATTTGACAATTACAGGAAACGAGTTATTAATTGTCAGTCTTCTTGCTCTTCTAAATCTTCTAATTAGCTTAAGATTTGATGAACATATTTACAATTGCGTATTCTGAGCTTGTACAATATGAATGAAAAAGTAAACTCAATTAAAATTTGACAATTACAGGAACGAGTTATCAATTGTCCGATTATCTTGCGCCTCCTTTTCCAAGCGTACTGGCGCGTCTAGATTCGAGAGTGACCATCTTGTAGTCATCTTGATCAGCCGTTGGCAGCTCCACCCAGTAATTTTTAAGGTAGAAAATTGGCATGAGTTTCGATCCTTGCTTGATTCGAACTGTCACGTGATTAGCGAGTATGACTCATTACAAGACCTTGAAGTTCTGTAATTTTATTGTTTACTCCTTTGCATTCTTTATTAAAATGAAAATCATTAAGTTAAGGCAACTAGAATTTAATCAAAGACAGCATTTAAAGTCCCCTGAGTAATAGTAGGCCTATATGTATATTGGGCATGTTTAAAAAAGTTACATTTAAAGTATGGACAAAATTTACACATTGAAAAAAGATTTTGGGTTCATAAAATATGGGTAACAATTAAAATCAAAAAAATCTGATTTAAATAAAAAAAATCCGATTTAAATAAAAAAAAATCAAAAAACC
>CP045907.1:11349651-11371042 GCA_013387185.1 Caligus rogercresseyi
TTTATTATATATCTACAGTATCGGATCTGATATTCGGTACGGTAGATTAGAAAGAGAGAGACATTTATTTATGTATCTACTCTGTGACTCTTAATATGCATTTAATATCGTACATTTTCTAACAAAGACGATTTAATACATAATGTTATAATTTAATTATAGATTATTTCAAATTTAATGCATACTAATCTAATATAATTATATATTACTTGGATTGTGTAGGAAATTGATTTTTTTTTTTTCATTTACTGTCTCTTATTGTCCGATATTAAACGCACTTTCAGGTACTCTAGTATTCAATACATAGCATGTGTTATATTGAATGTCTATTTATTTATCTGCTCTATAATACTATAAGTTGTAGTTTTATTTATTTTTTCGAAGTCTTCACACAAGGGAGCGCGGGGCAAAGCGACAGTTGAAGAACGATGTTTCTCTGCCATTGAAGGGAAGTAGCTCTCTATATCTTTATGTCTCTATGTGAATGACACAAAAGTCATACTTTCAAATATACCGTACGGATTGTCAATCGGTACGGTATTTGGTAGTTCTACCGATATCGTATAATCGGTTCGGCATTTGAAATCTACCGTCGGTAGTATCGAATACCGATTTACATTCGGTAGCATCAGCTCTGGTAACTAGGGATCATGCTTAATAGGGTCTACTGGCAGCCGACAGGGTACTTATTATGACATATGGATCTGAAGAGCCAATAAACGCTTATTTTGAATATATATACATAGAGACCCAGATGTTCGCGAATAGGTAAATTTAATGGTGGGCAATGATTACCTGTAATCCCTGGATTTGTGCAACGCAAGGTATATTGAAAACCAAGTAAACTATTAAATATTTTCATATTGTACATATACTGAAAAGTAAGTATATCTTATTATTACTTTTACGTGTATTGTAGCAATTAATTTTTGATGTGTAAAGTGCAAGTGTGACGCCATTAAAAAATAGCCGGCAAGCGTAAAGTCTTGGCAATATGGGCACACATTGGATTTCAATATACCTACCTTGGTGAAGCGTACATACATCTTAAAACATTGTTATTTGGTTTATTACTATTTACAAAAAATGTTTATTAGAAGTGCAGTTGTAGTTAGACAGTAGTTATCTTATTCCCCCCCAGATGGAGTTAATGTAGTTCCCTCTACAACACGAGGGCATTAAAATCAAGTCATTTTACATTCTTTAAATATTATACTTATATGCTGACATCAATAATGAGGAAAGGGTTATGTGTATCAAGACACTACTAGTCTTCTTCTTACGTATAGATATCTGTAATCATGTATTATAATCGAGAAAACAATAAACAGGTGTGGCATAATGGAAAGTGGGGTGGTCAGAGCATTTATAATATCTGGATCACTAACTCTTTAAGAATGTATCTCCCTCTCTCAAGTTTAATTGTTATAGTGCTTTGATACAGTAAGTTGCGCAACGCGCAACTTTGCGTTCCATTGTTAATTACAAAAAATAGCTATACAATCCTTCTTTATGAGCTTCTCTGACGTCAAAATCTCCTAAAGCTGCAAGGATTTATTTTTTTAAATACCTTTTATCTAAATATGTTTTTCGTAATATATATGTTGCTTTTATATATAAATATATATATATATATTAGGATATATATATATATATATATATTATAGTATCTATATATATATATATATATATATAAGGAAGCAGACACGTCTCTTAACCGCAGATGAATATAATACTGTAGCATTTTTATGCAAGCAAGTGTCCTGATGTACTGTTATATGATAACATCCAAACATAAAGTCAAGAGCATAAATATATTGGACGCTCACAAATATTTCAAGATTGCCAAAACGCTGCTGGTAGAGAGGTGGTATGCTTGGTAAACAACATACATACAAATTTGATATGCGTAAATAAGGAAATAAATACAAAGAGCGTAATTGTCTTGATCAGGGGACCAATAGGTGGACGTACTACACCATGGGTTTTGCCCACTTGGAGGATGGGGGCAATGGTCCCTTATAGGTAGTAATGTAGGCGCACTTGACTAAAAATAATAAGGGCCCATGGAAACAAGCATTGTTTTAAGGCCAATGCCTTTTATATTGGTGCTTCTACTACTTACAAGGGAAGAGGAGTACATAATATGTAATAAAGAAGGAACAGTTTTGATTGTCATCGGTGATATAATGATTCAGCAGATTACAACATTCTTCGGTCCTTTGCTAACTATTGGAAACGACAATGTTTTACTCCTTGGGCGTGGTTAGAAGACATTGAAGAAGGAAGATTTAAAAAAATATATCGTTCACCTTTGATTCCGTTAATCGAGGACAGCTTCATAGAACGTAAGTTCAAAATAAATGTTTAAATGCATTTATCAACATATATAAGTATAGGCAAGTCAACAAACACTATATATTTGGTCTTTTATTTACTACTATTGGATCACAGCACACATATATTTTTAATTCCAATAGAAGGAACAGACATTTAGGAAAGGGAAAATGATCAAACGAAATTTATTAAGCAATTATCTCTTCTTTTTAGGACAAATTGCATATACTTGTGCTATATATATTTTTATTGGCTAATAAAGTTAGCCACCGTGAAGTGGATATATAAAATATGTGGTAAGCGTACCTTTCCTAACCAAATGTCCTTTTAACCCATAAATTTGACCTCTATCGTAAATAAGCCGTGTACGTCAGTTGCCATAGGTGAAAAGAATATATATGCCGGAGTAACAACATGGGGGATTACAAGGGATTGCACAGGTGGATTAAACGACGGCAGCAGGTTGGTCTGAAAAAATATATTGACCGTAGTTATGACAAGTAAAACCTGAGGGGCCATATTTTACTATTTTGAAACCTAAATTGGACACAATTGTGAGTTACAGAACCACGTTTTATCATTGGAGGTAAATGATTTGTAAACACAAATAGCCGAAATTGGGCATAAAAAATCAATATTCTAGCCCCCAATTCTACATAGAAATTGCTAATCAATTTTTTGGCGGTGGATTGGGATCCTCAATAGACTATCATGACTGTTAGAAATTCAATTTATAGGTATCATAAATATTATATATATAAAACATATACCTATATATTAATTCACCAATCTCTGTCCGTCTGTATGTCTGCACGCTATCTCCTCCCCATTTATGGTCAGATTTGAACTTTGATGGTACCTATGAAACCTTGGGTCAAGACGGACCTAATAAAACTATTTGCAAAGTGATGTGACCAGAAATGAAAAAAATCAGACCTTGTCTGATTTGAACTACCTACTTTTCAAGGTAAAGAGAGGAAAAAAGAAAAGGAGGAGGAGGAGTTAGAGAAATAGAAAAAGAAAAAAGCATCTCATGTGACTTAAAACATATTCTTTGTACAAAGTCAAACTTTTTATGAGGAATGTTTGTACAAAACAGAAAATTATTTTCTCTCTCCTCTCTTATATTCTTTAAGGTCTGTTTCACTCACAAACTAGCTCCAAAACCTACCCATACCCGAAGGGCGAACATATGGGCGCCGTAGGCACCCAAATATGCGAGTATATATAATTCCAAAGAAATCGAGAAGGGTTAAAGAACGAAGCCAAATGGTATGTTGTTTAGAGTCTTTTTCAACACATCTAAGAAATGTATATAACAATGAAATAATTATAGGTTTGTAGCAGATTGCTGAACTTAAGTCTTTTCACTAACAAAAAGAGTTTTATTCTGATTCTGACGGTTTTTTTTTGTATTTCATTTTTTAAAAGGGTTGAAGTAACTGCGTAAATTAATTACATAAATAGACATTTGAATCTAAAATAGAACCTCCAACATAAGAATACTAAAGATAAATTTATGAACTTTATGAAGCTAAGCATATTTTTGATCTTCTGCTTGGGTTCAATCGGGCGGGTCTGATGATAATCCTGGATACACGGAGAGGTCGACCACATTCTTGCCAGGTCGAGACATATGCGAGTCGATTGAGATCCTTCTTGAGAGAGACATCTCTCTCTGACGTTATAATGATGACCTTATGTTCAATCGAACCTTTTGCACACAAAATGAGAGTTCTAGGAAGCACTATCCACATAAGGAAGTTAGTTTGCAAAATTTTAGAATTGATTAATGACTTTCATTACACGCTAGGTTAGAACCATTATTTAGCAATATTTATGTTTTATGAGTCAAGGACTATGACTAATTCATATATCCATATTTTTTCTATTCTTTTTAGATAAATAAATTTTGTCTATAACTTCTTGAATAGCTATTATAATTTATCGAAGAGTGTGGATTCTTTGTCTTGGAAGTAATCTCAATTAGAATAGTTAACCTATAAAATATGATATGAAAAACCATATCTCACATATCGCCATTTACAGGTTTTTGGGTTAAGATGTTTATTTTTAGCTAAAATCCATACAGTGTAAAAAAAATAAGCCTGCACTAGAAAGTAGGAGATACAAAAACACAATCTTAAGACAGTTACGTTAAAAATAAAACACCAATGAACATTATAATTCAAAATTACGGTCTAAAGATAAAACCATAATATAAATGTCTTATTAAAAAATATTTCTTATTCAATATAAAACGTTGATGTCTTCTAATTGTCGATTGGATGAGTTTGAGGTATTCGAGATATAAATAAACTTGATCAAATCTCATGTCCATGACGTCGCAGATGAATTGGATTTTTTTGAGAGGGCTGAATAAGGAGCCGCTGCCCCAATCAGTATTGCTCTAAGATCTTCGATTCGCATATAAGAGTTATTCGTCAGTTTCTTCGCAATTAATGGTTTCATGTTGAGCACTACAAATTCAACAGCCTGTTTTACTCAACAGCTTTACGTCAATTTCCAATACATAATAAGATTCTTTTGATGGGCCGCACGTGGAAGGTCAAGGCAAAGAAAAATATGTATTGGGCTGTAACTTGAGACGCTCTCCAAATAGTCTGTCATTTAAACACGATGAATCATATTAGTCGTGTTGGAATTTATAGAAACGCAATAATAATTATCCGCACTACACAAATATTACAAATACTTGGCTAAGATGAAATTAAAACATTTAGGGAACGTAAAATGTGTAAGAGGAATAAACAATATCACATACAAATATTTGGTAAGGTACTTCATTTGTAATTGATATTTATACCTATATATATATAAACCCGTGGTTCCCAACAGTGTTCAGTGGACCCCTTGGGGGTCCACAAAGGCCTGGCGGGGGGGTCCACGTGTAATGATCATTTTTTTCTCTATTTCTTTCTTAAAAAAAACGTCATCACATTTTTGGAAATTATTTCTAAAAAAACGTCGTCACTTTTTTTCTTTTCTAAAAAAACGTCCTCACTTTTTTTTTAAACCGTCCTCACTTTTTTTGGAAAAACAAATCTTAAAAAAAAACGTCGTCACTGAACGCTAACGGAACGCTGAACGCAAAAAACATTGAACGGAACGCTATTTTTTTTAACGCTGAACGCAAAAAAAAGCTGAACGCTCACAAGCCTGGATATAAGTCAAAAATAAAATATAATTGTACTTTGCAAATGTCTCACATTGAAATTGAAATTCGTGTTTTTGACAAAATTGAGGCGGGTCCACGGAAAGTGCCCGAAGACCGTTAGGGGCCCACGAGCCGAATCCAGTTGGGAACCACTGATAAACAATAAATAAATAGTAATAAAAGTACTTAAAAAAATAAGGCATATTTATGATATATAATCGGTAGGAAGCATTTTAAAATAACTCAACCATGGCCCATCATAAAAACTCCTCATAATAACTAATCTCCAGATCGGCCATTAAACATAATTTGCATAGGCCCTGGCACACAAAGCTGGTGCATAATTTACAATATGGTTCCTACCGAGAGTCGGGACATTTGTCTTAAGTTTATGGCCCTTTTGGACCTACCAGAAGATTGGGAACAGAGGATCCTAGATTCTCTATCTAAAATTTCGGATGAAAGGAAGTTCACCGCCCAGTTCCAAATATCGGCCGATCTCCTTAAATTTTACCGCCCATGTAAAGATTGTGGAGTTTTTATACACACAATAATCATGCCTTTGTGGACTGCCCCATGATTAATATTTAAAAAAAAGTTTATTGCCCTCAACGTAAAAGGCAGGAAGACATCAAGGCATCTAATACTGCAAAGCCACAGTACTCTTTGGTCTTGGCAAACGGGATCTCTCTGCAAGGGCAAAGCAATAAATTGTGCCCTCCTCGGTGCGAAAGGATTAATTGCCACGCAGATTGACCACGGATAGTCCGAGTTATTCCATCGGAATTAAGGCCAATTCTAATATCTGCCGCGCTCGCTACGCAGCTTTGGACTTAAAAATTCCCTCTGCATCTGACTCTTCATGGACAATAGCGGCATCTGTAATTAAATATTATCTCGGAATATCACACTCCTTAAAGTAATACCAAAAGACTTTAAAATATTTTAATAAACGCCACTAAATGTTTTTACTTTTTGTAACCATGTGATATTTTAAATGTTTTATTTGTTTGTTCAGTATCGATGATAAAATTTTAAGCTATAATGCTTTTTATCTAGTTTTACTATGTATTACTATCGATTTTTATATCTATCTTATGTCTAATTTTTTTTTTCTGAACTGTGAATTAAAAAAAAAAAAAAATAAAAATAATATATATACTACTGGTATATATTTCCTATATACATCATAATAAACCGAAACAAAAAAATTACACTTCCACTAATAAAACTTTCTTTATTATATCACTGATTTTTTAACCTTCAACTTCACCGAGAATAAAAATGGGACAAACATGATATGTGTTTATTCAAATCTGCATCTTTGTTCCACTTTGTTAACAAGGTATATAATTAAACTTTTCATCTATATAGTGTCAAATACTAAATATATCAAATAAATACAAGAGAGTATTTCAAAAATAATTATTTTGATTTTTTAGCATGCAATAGAGAAGGTGTAATATCAATGTTTTTGCTTAGCAGCGTGACTGTCCTAGATGGTTGAATCTAAAAAGAATACTTCCTTCTGATCGTCTGATTTTCAAAAGTTATTTACGATGCTATTTGTATGGGTTGATGTCCCGATTATGCAATTCATTTTACAACAAACCATTTTCTCTTTAAATGATACATATATATATAGGGGTTTTCCCCCAAAGATGTGCCTACATGTGCAGCTAAGGTTTGGTGAAAAATATGGACACTCATAGTCACTTTATCATTTATTTACTACTTCCAAGAGCCCAAGAATTTAGAGGCATTGTCCAATAGGAATACATTGATTCAATGTTTGTTATGATTTGCTTTTATAACCGTCACTGGAAGAAAAGAATCCTTAAAAATACCTCTTCCTGAAGGATCAGCCTGACTGGGCTTGCAATCAAAGTCTGTAACGAAAACAGCTGGAGATATATTGATATTAAATGTCTCCTACACTCTAAGGTCTGCCATCCCTCCATGTTAGGATCCCCCAGAAAGGCTAATAAGTCACAATTAGTATATATATTATATTTAATTATCACTTTATCTAGTAGATTTTAATATTGTTTATGACCCTTGTTAGAACTATTCCAATCCTTGAAGAGTCTTGTATATATGTCTGTACTCTTTTAGGGAAGGAGGTTGGGATTTTGATTATTTTAGACTTGAGGGACAAAGCGCCCTTCGACGCCCAGACCGACATGTCTTCCTTAATCGATCGAAACTGGGAGCCTCAAGATTTTTCGGATAACTCCGTCTAATGAAGTGCCCATGAAGTGAAACCATGGAGACTCTTTTGATAACTCTAAAATAAAAATTTCATCCTGGAGGCCCTTCCTTGGGGGCTCATCGCGTCCTGTTTGAGATGATAGGGTCTGAATTCCAAGGAGAGCTTCGGTCAGGGCTCTCCCTAAATAACACCTACCTTTGAGAATCCCCTCCATCCCGCTGCTCTTCAGCTGCAAGTCTGGACGGCTGGAGCGGATCGGGGAGAAGCATGATACCGTTTCAACGGCCATTGTTCAGGATTGTTACAGGTTTCCACTCTGTGGGATTCTTTTGGAACATCACAGATCACCATATTGATGCCTGACGGTTTCCTTTAGCCTTTGGACATCGCAGGAAAAAATTGGCCCTTTATCTATCTATCTATCTTTCTATCTACCTATCTACCTACCTTATGGATACTATATTTATATATATACCATAATAATAATTATACCTATATATATAATATATTTTTTTTAATGGATAAAAAGTATTTTACATACAATGAGTACGAATGACGTCAATAGCTTGTACTACTATGTTCTTACTAATCATTAACATTATTTATTCTTAACAAATTCTCAACGTCATCATGAAGGCTAGAGCCACTTTTGATATGCTTCCAGAATGGTTAGACAGCACTTTTGAGTAGATGTGAGTGGAAGCAAACGGTTTACAAGGGGGGGCCCATTCATCCCGGACTTGCTTTGCTTTGTCTTTGGGGAACGCGCAATCCCTATTACTTTTATTATTAGAATGATGAATGAGTCGTTGTTTGTTTTGTAGGAATCATCTTCATCGACGTGGGTCTAAATTGATCTTTATCTGCATATTCATCCTCTCTGAGATTAAAAGAGTCATGCTCTAAAGGCTCCTATCGCGTGCAAATAGCCCCTTTTCGATACACCGTCACTAATTGTTTAGTCGTGACAGACAAAGGATTCCATGGGTCTCCTACTCAGGACTCTTCTGTACTTAAAATGAAGCGACGCAAAAATTGAATGAAATAGATTAAACCTGCAAACCAAAAGGGGTCAACCTAAATTATTATATTGCACCGCTTTCAACTGACAGTACTGATGGTAATCACTTATGCATCATTTTTATTATCCAAATCTGTCCTATGTACTAGGCCTTTATATCATTCTTATTTGTGGAAATGCGTTTACTATTCTTTCCCCATCAAAAATTGGAAAGTTAAAGAAATAAACTTGATGATCTCAATGCTTTTCTCTAATATTTTGTGCACATATTTATTTCTCGACATTAGACCCTTTAAAGAAAATACATCCAGAATATATTAATTCTTAATTAAAATAAGATCTGGGCAATTACAAAAACAAACATGTAATCCTAGGCAAGTGGTAACTACTCAATGACGTCATGGAGAAGTAGTGATATCTAATTTATATATGCAGGGTTGTGACGGAACAAAATTGAACAGCGTTCCGCGACGGCGCGCAAAAAATTAACGGAACGATGAACGGAACTCTAAAATTTGTCTTTTTGCGTTCCGTTCAAATACTATTCAAGAGGAAATCACCCAACCTCGATTTTAGTATGTATTATACATTTATCAGGTTTGTTGTCGGCCACTATATTTCATTATTTAGTTACCGAACAGAAGCTTTATTTATTTAACTCTTTATCCTTGTTCGATCATTATCGTTCTGACCTCCAACTGAAGAGAGGAAGCTGCGTCCAGGTGTAGGGTGTTAATTGATGCACTCTCTTTTGGGATCAAACGAAGAGTTTGGAGGCCTACCGTGAACGTAGGGAGATGCTAATTGCTTCAGCATATCTCCATGAGTTCAAAGTAGGCTTTTTAGACATCGCAAAGCAACAGTTAGTAAATAATTATGTTACTTGAAGAGGCCAAAGAACTGGGAGATTTTCCCTTAGTCACCTTTTGCAAGAACGCAGCAGGCGGAAAAAAAGGCATTTTCTTTACCAGAGCCGTAGAAAGACTGATTCAGCTAAGCAGGAGGTTGACCGCTTGAGTCTGAGGCAATGAGAATCAATTATGCCTAGAAAAGGATTAAAAAGATTTTGCATTCCATATAACGTTTTACTTCCCAGTGTCAGTTCGGAGAGACTCTTCTCCAAATCTAAACTTTATTGCGAAGGACAAGACAAAACAGCTCCTTCTAGCAGTAAATAAATAGTGTAATTTATAAACTAATTTTATTCTTTAGATTGTAAATAGATAAACTTTTCGTAATTATTCTCAGATAACGCAATAATTATGAGTAGTATAGACCGAGATTCGTGGACCATATGTGGGTGGGATTTTTACATGTTTGACTTTTCATATTGTAACATTTTTCGGTCGGGGTAAAAAATATGTTAATTTTTCCCGAGCCTCTGGTTTAATTATTTTATATCTTAAATATATTATCAAAGTTTGTAAAGTTTTTGAAACTTTAATTGCGGTGACTAACTTCAGCCGAAACTATTAAAGCCTGGCTTAAATTTATAACCGATACATACGAGGATGCAGTGAAAAGTATAGAGCCTTCTTATGAGAATTTTTTTTAAATCCAATTTTTGAACGGAACGCAAAATTGAACGGCGTTCCGCGGAACGGAAAGAATGAACGGAACGATGAACGGACGGAAAAAAGTGGAACGCGTGCAAGCCGTTAATATATATATTATTATATATATATATATATATACTATGAATATAATAGTATTTTAATATGTAGGATGTATGATATATATATATAGGTATATTCATTATATATATATATATATATATCTATATATATGAAAGATAGATAGAAAGATAGATATATTCGTTATCCGGTGACGTACTTGAGTAGTCACACTGCTACATGTTTTGTTTTTGTATTGCCCAGACCTTATTATACAGACCTTGGGAGCAATAATCGTTATTTTCATTCCATGCATTGTTTTGAGCCCAAATGCTCTTTCACCAGGTGACGACGCTTCAATCTATTGTCGTAACTCTTCTTATCGGGCTCTGGTATTATGTAGAGACTAGAGGACTTTAGCCGGTATAGTTGAATGGATGAAAACTACAGAGAGGTAGCAAGTCCCTCAACATTGTAGAGGGTAGCAGGACTCCCTGGGCGTCGATCCTTCATCCATTTGCCCAGATTACGATTGAAATACGTATTCATTGAACCGTAGTTTGAAACCCCAAACCTTTAAAACTATATTTTAAAGAAACGAGTCTTCTACCAAACTGAAGAAATCATGTAAGTACAGCAGCATCAATGCTTTCACGTTCAAACATAATAATATAACTCACAGCAAAAAAAAATTATTTTAAACTTAGAGCTACCCTTAGATTATCCTGGATTACCAATTTCAGAAGTCTAGAATACATAATATGTGATTTTTAATAGTTTAGTGACTATCTCCAAGCTTTCTGCAGAAAAAATACTTGTTCAAACGCGTCCATTGCTCTACCATTTCCTATGAAGAGCAATCATGTATAAGAATTAATATTTTTTTTATGGGAAAAAGTTCTATAATTTTATTATTTTTTCGGAGCTTTATGTTTATATGTATATGGGTGATTATTATACTTATAAAGTAATGTGTCTCATTTTTTTACCCTTCCTCTATACTATGATATCTCATTAAATAGGTGCCTTAAAATGATATGTTAATAATGCCTCAGCTAGTCGAAGATAAAAGGTAAAAAAATATACACATGAAATTATCATTCTTTGAAGACGCTTGGATCTATTTAAAGAAAAACCGGTGTTACTACTATGTATTACTCCTCCTCCTATTTGGTTGATCAGTTATGCACTAATTTAATGACTGATTTACTTTCATCAATTCTTAAAACTCGAACATATTTGCTAAAGTAACTAATGAAATATCTACGAATTTATAGTTAACTGACGTCATTGGGGTAAAAATAGATTATTTTGAATAGATAAATAAATAACAATAATATTTAAATTTAATGTTTGCGAGACAACTAAACATCTTTGTTCGAATCTTTGTTCTCTTTGTGAAACAATTCGAACTTGAAGCAAGATTGGGGTCCTCTCTTTGGAGTAAAAATACTTTTTTATACTTTCGATTATTCAGCATTGCAAAGCTCCAATACTGATTCCACGCCATCAGGGAGATAAAAATTCGTGGGTGCATAATAACTATAGCTAAAGCGTTAAAGTAAAGTAGCGCCTGCAAGGAAAAGTAAACAAAAAAAAATGGCCAAAATTTGGTTATTTTCTTTAACGTTAGGTGTCGCTAGTCCATGAAGTTACGTCACAATCCTATTTAAAACTGGTTTAAAGGGAGCAAGTTTGATGATTTGAAATATATCAAATCACTATAACACTACAAAATGTCTCCAAATATAAAAATAAAAGGACTTAGTTATTATTTTCAAAGAGCCCTAGCATCAAAGCGCCCCTTGCGGACTAAAGAAGAACTAAAATTTTGGCCATTCCTTTTGGGAAAAAAGGAAGAATTTTATGTTATGCATAAGCTACTTTACTTTAACGCTTTAACTATAGCAAGAACATATTTAGAATTGCTTATGCAACAAGGATATGTTTCTGTTATTATTGATATAATTATAGATGCAGCATTAAAAATCATTTTACAAAAAAAATCCTTGATCATAGTATGTCCTCTTGTTAGTTTTACAATGCATTAAATTTAAAGTTTTACCGTAGTTTTTTAGCTAGGCATTATGATCGTTTTTTGTGTTTTAGCATGCAAGATGTCGAGATGAATATGCTGCCCTTAGACAAATTAAAATAATATATAAATTTTATTATGAGACAACATTGCCCGGAGTTACTGTCTAAGTTATTTACATAAGAAATCCCTTTGAATCCTAGTAAAGCCGAGCATTTTAAAATATAGGATGAGTATTCAATTGTTACATTATGACATCATTAAAAAGGTCTTCCAATATTTTAAGTAATAATGTTTATTGTTTTATATTATAGTCTTATTTCCATTTTATACTATCACACTTCAAGTCCAGCACAAGTTTACTAGTAATCATTTAACGATTGTTTGAGGTGAGTTAATACAGGTTGTTGTACGCAAAGAAATAGATTATAAAACTTGTGAAGAACCGGATGCTTTTATAGCTGCACAAAAATATTTTTACGCCACTATAAAATAGATAAACTTTATTGTGACTTGAATCATAAAAATGCTTACACCTTTTATCTTGAACCCAATATTTATTTTCTGAACCATTGACTGTTCTCATTTAATGAATCAATTGTTGGCTATATGTCCACATCTCATTCAAGAACTTTGGAAAGATCTCTATATACCAGAAAGGGTTTGAGAATTATGTTCCGCAATAATTTAAATTCCCTAAACTTGTTTTTAGTTATTTTTTAATACTTTAATGGCAAAAAAACGGCTTCTTAGTGTATTTGTTTATTTTATTACAACCTCATTTCTTATCATACTTAAATCCTTTTTTATATTTACCTGTTTTCTTGTTTTAATCCATAGGATTACATTATTTTTATTGCATACTATTTTGAATGTGAATTTAGTGTAATAAAAAAATGGCAAAAAAGACTATTATCATCCATTGCAATGTTATTCTCAGGAACACGAGAATGATTGTTCAATTTACTACTCAACGAAAGAGCCTCTTCCCATCAAGGATATCACACTTATGATAACTGTGATCGCTGTAAGTTACTATTATATACATCTTCTTCAAATTACGTTTTCATTTTGAGTCATTCATTTGCTTGTGTCAACAAACTGATAGTTTGTTAGTGTCCATCAACCGCGAACATTTCATAAACCACTGGAATTGAAGATATGAAGCCTTGGAGTCCACTTTTGTGAAATCTGAAATAAAACATATGACATATATGATCATAAATAAAGTATTTTTATACCAAAGGGTCTCAATGTTAAGGGGTTATTAACTCCTTCCGAAAAAAAATAAAACTCTTTGAAAAGAGGTCCTTAGATTCGATCAAGGAGAATATAAATAAGTTGAGTCAAAGAGGAGATCTTTGACTTATGCTCTTGTTTAAAAGATATATTTTTGTGACGTCACGAATGCTACAATTAAAATATATTTATTAGTGCTATGATTTAGAAATTATTTCTCAACTTGGAAATATTTCATTGCATTATTGTTATGTGCTAGAACCCATGTTGCACGAAAATAATGATTTATTATTGAATTCATTATTTTAAGTAATTAGCAAATAATGATTTCAAATTACAAAAATATCTTTACAATCAAGATTATATTTTATTTGAAGGAATTTATACATCACAATAATAGAATTACACATATATACATACAAAAAGGGAGAATATAAGAATATATATAATTACGCTAGTTAGTAACCTGGCCTATGTGTTTTAAGTTTTCTCTAGCATTTTTCAGTTTCAGTAGGTTATTAAAAAAATTGACTTGAATTCGTGTTCTTTTTTTTTTACAAAAGCAATAATAATTTTTTTGACCAATTTGGATATAAATTGATAGTGACTTAAAAAGTCTTTGAAAAAGTGGGGTCTCAATCGATTGCGTCTTGATGGCTATTATGAAAAATTGGAAATGCTTTTCTAAGAGGTGGCAGAACTTCAAAAATCGGGCGAGGGGGCGATAATAACTCAATCCAAGGACTTTGAGTTTCTTCAAATCCTTCAATGTTACTCGTCTGTTTCCAAAATTTGGGTGGAGGTCTTTAAACTTCCTGGCTAAGTATCCAGCGATATAGGAGAGACCCTCGTTGGAACAGTCATTGGAATTTTTCTGTGTTTGCCGACTGGTAGAGGAAGGAGTTTCCGTGAGCGCAAGTACTCAAAGGCCCGGGTACTTTGCTCCGTAGGATGAGGGTGGCAGTTACCCTCTTCTTTTGAGTAGCCACGATTGAACTTTGTCGAAGGATTCATTATGCTTTTGTTTGAATCGCTGTGAAATTATTTTCCAATGAGGTTCTAATTAAAGTTTCCTTAAAGTTTTATCTGCTAAATTTGAGGTAATTAGCTTTTTAGCAGGACAGCTTCATTTTCGTGAGTGAGAGTCCTCATTCCTCCTCAATAGTCACTCACATTTTTTTTTCGTTCACGGGCTTCTTGACGGACCTGTCTGAAGGACTTGGACACACTTGAGGAGGGTGATCCAGGGATGAAGAGTGAAGGAACAGCTTGAGGCTTAAGCTTCTTCCTAGCAAAGATGTCAAGAAGCTCAGCCTGAATATTCCTTTGAAGTCATCTGGAGTAAAATGACGATTGCAGATCTTCGCATTCTTTAGGCCAATCCAGCCGGATCTTCTGCATCGTGCAATCAACAGACGTTGGATATCGAGATCCTTCGTCGGAAGTGCAAAATATTGTGCATCTCAAGGATTAGAGCAAGAGGGGATAACACAAACACTCGAGAATATGGCATTTTCGCTTACAATACAAACTGAAGTAGAAATCAAGCGTAGCAGCTGTGACATCACAACAAAATAGTCAGCTGTTGCCCTGCAACTACCTACGTCGATTCCATTGCCTCACCTTATTTATATTCTCCTTGGATTCGATAGACTAATTGTATTAGTGCCTTAATGTTATTAATAACAACATCGATGTAATTCCATGTAGAGCCAAAAATATATAGTGACACCATAATCTTGGTGTCATTTTTCATTATTGAAGGCGGCAAACGTCGCACACATTCATTATAAAATATTTTTAATTTCGTGTTCTATTCACTTGTATTAATCCGGTGGCAATTCGATTATTTCATAAATATATATTTGCATCATGTAGACTTTAAATTGTTATACTTAGTTTATCCAAATATTATTATTATTAAACAACCATGATTCCAATTATTCAACTTTGAATGGACATCTTCTAACCTCTTCGGTGTGTCTCTTACTTCAGGCTACATGTTTCCCACTAAATATTTAAACATACCATCTACACCATTGAAATCCGCAAGCCGTCGACCAATATCAAACCATAGAGATATAAAGATATAGAGGCTTATCCCTTCAATAGCAGAGAAACATCGTAGTTCAGCTATATTTGTGTGTTCACTATAAACAAAGTAATTTATACTACGTCATCGTAAGCTGATCATAGAAGATATAAAGACAAAGAGGGCTTATTCGATTCGATACGTTTTGGTGTCCAATATAAACAAATCTTTCTATCTTTATGATCAGCTTACGATGATGTAGGTCAAATTACTTTGTTTATATTGGTCACAGAAATACAGCTGAACAACGATGTTTTTCAGCTATTTCTCAGCTTTTATAACTCTATGCTTAAGGATGGAAGAAAGAAAAATTATATTGGGCAATATTACGTATTCCTCTGAAGAATCCAATAAGCCCTCTATGTCTTTATATCTCTATGTATCAACCCCCAATGGATCTGCAGACAATGCCATCTTGCAATTCTTATCAACTTACCTAAATATTATTCACATTGATCCATGATCGGATATGCCTCATTCACACTTTACTACGACCTTGTTGTAAGGACCTTGGTAGACACATAGAGTGGAAAGAGAGAGATTAAAATATGAAAGAACCTCAAAGAAAATTATTTAAATATATGTATATACAGTTTTGGGTGTGGACTTTTTATAAGATTCTTTTTTTAAATGTCCTTGAAGGAATAACAAGACACATAAAAAATGCATTATCTCCTTCATACCTCCTGGGATTCTCTGTATTTCTCTTCTGTACATGTAAAATGACTTTGAAGAGGTTCATTTGGAGGATGGGGGACATACTAAATGGTTGTATATATTTATCCATTGTTACCATGAGATAATTCATTGACCTGGGAAAAGTCAGAGTATTTATACCCATGTCTAACGTCGTAAACTAAAGGACAACATCCTGTTGCATATCGCTATGCTTATACTTTGAGTTGGTATTTTCTTCGAAAGGATAATATACTATCATTTGACAACCTTCAATGTACGTCTATATTTATATCTTAAATGGAGTGTTTTATTGTATTGTATTTACAATGTATAAAATTTTGCAGTTAACCGAATAAAATGTTTTTAACCGAAAAAATGGAGTGCGATAGCTGTGTGCTTACAGGCGTGTTCAACTCTCAATGGTGGGGTGGCAGGTTCGAATACTCCCGAGAGGGGATGGCCATTTATGGCTTCTACCTCATTGATAAGATCCTAGGTTCGATAGACTAATTTTATGCTAGTATGCTTATTTATATCCTGTCGGAAGCTGCAATTCTATCGAACATATAGGCAAAAAAATACTATAAATGTTATTTATGTTTTCTACCAAATACAATTTTCCCCCACCCTTTTATATCTATTCTTGTATTATGATTATTTATATAATTAATAAACACCAAGAAAACAATGGCTACTAAAATGTTTTGTCAAGGGACCTTTTCCCGATGGATTTATGGACAAAGTATAATCCACATGGTAGTTGAAAATAAAGTGGGTAAAGTAGAAGTCAGGAGAGCCTAACACCATTTAATTTACCACTAAATAATTGACAGTTTTCCCAAATGAATCTTACACTTTTGGATTAATTTTAACACTCATGTTGGAGTATACACCTAGAAAAAAAAGAAAATGACATCTGTTCACCACTCCCCTTTTAACTCTTTCATTTATTCGGATTGAAAAAAATATTTTTGGCTCATAGTTCGGAGTGCGGAGGCATTTCATACATCACCATGTTCGTTCCCTAATAGTGATACTTAATTTGCTGATTTTTTTTGCTGTGTAATAGGCATGCAAATAGACACAATCAATGAAACAACATCAACCGATAATTCAATGAATATTTTTAAAACAGCATGCAGAACTAAGCTAGAATAAGTGTTCCATTCGCCCAAAATCCGCCTTTCCCCTCACTATTTATATCTATCACAAACTCCATCCAGTTTTTTACAAATTAGTTTTATTCCACCATATAGCCTCATGAGACGTCACTGGCCGCTTGTTTACGTTTTATCCATTTAATCAATAGCATGCAGAACTAAGCTAAAGTAAGTGTTTCATTCGCCCAAAATCTGCCTTTCCCCTCACTATTTATATCTATCAAAAACTCGATCCAGTTTTTCCAAAATTAGCTTTATGCACCAAATAGCCCTCATGACGTCACTGGCCGCTTGTTTCTCCATTTTTTTTTCATCAGCAAGGTCTTTATTCTATTTAAAATATGTATAATACATAATTATATAAATAAAAGATAATAAAAAGGAAAATTGTGTTTTATAAAAACATAAATAAACATTCTAGTTTAAAATTATTTCCTTTTAAAGACCACAAATTCTTATAACAAGTAAATAGACATACATATTAAAATATCAATGATTAAAATAAAATTCCATAAAGTATTAATGATAAAACACTAAAAACATAATCAACAATCATTCATGTCATTTTGAACTTTTTATACTGTTTAATTATTATTTTGAGCGATTTCGCATACTGTGGTGACAAGGATGGGAAATACTTCACGACTTCGGCTGCGTGGTTCCAGAGCACACTTTGCAGTTTTGGGATTCTCAGAGAAAAAGCCGCGTATCGAGCGGCGGCGGATATTATTATTCCTCTTAGTTCATTTTCCTCGATCAGTTTTCCTTCTGTAAGCTGCTTAGCTATGTACGCCTTGCAATTGCTCAAAGATGAACTAATAGCTTTTTCCTCTTCTTTATAGCCTTGTCCTTTGATCGGGAAGCCAAAAAGAATAGTCGCTTCCACATATTCATCTTCATAATCGGAAATAAAGCCAGAATTCAAATGAATGAACCTTTTGATAATTGCCAATGATGGGCAATCACAGAAAGCGTGTCTGATGTTCACATACATTCTTCCACAGTCCTTACAATGTTGTGAGAAACTAATTAAGTTGGCGGAGATTTGTAGCTGTGCAGTGAATTTTTTCCCATCATTTATGCCCATCAATGACCGCATTACTCTTTTCGCCCATTCCTTAGGTAATTTAAAATTGTCTAAATGCTTTTTGACAATCTCCATCGCGTCTCCCGATTTAGGTTCCTTCGTGGAAAATTTCAAATGCCATGGAGTCAAAGTTTTTTGGCTCCCCTCATAAGGGGATAATAAAACCTTCCTGTTTGAAAAATAGATGTTTGGTCCAGGTCTCTGTATGTTAAGATGTTTTTATCCAGGGCAATCTTTTCCAATTCTTCTGGTTGATATTGTAACGATTTAAAGAAAGGTTTTCTTTTTACATTTTGCCGAACAATGTCCGTGGTGCTATTAGAGTCAAAAAGAGGCTGCTCCATATTATTCTCTGAATAGCTCCCCATTCCTCCGAATGTTTAGATATTTCATTATTAGACAAATCTGTGCCAAACATAAGTTTTTTTAAATAAAAGAATCTGTAAAATATTCGCGCCACTCCATTTCAGGTTTTAAAACGAGGTCATTAAAAACTTTAAAAAAATTCTTGGTAAAACTTTTTGGAGCAGTACTAGACCTCCACCAAGCTGTGATTTTTTTCTTTTTAACGTAGGTATGTACTTCCTGTCGAACAGAATGCATAACCATTTGTTTTCCTCCTCTATGAGCTTTTCTCCGACCGTTGGTAATGCAGTGGAAGTGTAGATTACTTGAGAGATCAATTTGGTGTTATAGAGGTCAATGCGTTTTTGTAGATTAAAACCCTCCACGCTTGACACCACCTGTATGCCTGACCATTCAGGCTTTCAAAATTGCAGGGTGAAGGTCGATTGGATTCCCACTTAATTCCCAAAATATTGAGTGTTTCAACTACTCTGCACCCTCCGATCGTTAAGGATGGTAAAGGACGCCAAATGCCTATTGGAAGTATTGCCGTCTTGTTAATATTCACTTTCAATCCAGTAGTCCGTGACAATTTTTCAAAAAAAGCAACCAAAATTTCAACTCTCTTTGTGAGTTGTTCCTCTGAATTTCCTTGTACCATTAACGTAATATCGTCGGCGTAGAGGTCGATAAGATGCTTTGTTTTGTTCATTAAAACGCCAAAGCCTCCATATTTGCGCTTTATTAATGTGCTTAAAAGTTCCATAGAAGCCACGAACAATAGAGGTGAGACTGGGCATCCTTGCCTACAACTCCTTCCCAGGATTAGGATCGCTTTGTTGACCATCTATCACGATTGTGGACGAACCATTATATAAAAGAGAGCGTATGGGGTTAAAATATTTTTTAGGGAGAAACTTTTTTACAGCTTTAAAAATAAAATTGTGACTAATGGAGTCGAAGGCCTTGCTAAAGTCTATGGCAATTATTGCTCCATATTTCTGTCCTTGGCAGGTGGAATTCATGCTGTTGGATGTTTCTCGAATATCTGAAATATGTCTTTTTTTCAAAATCCCTTCTGTTCTGTCAAGTTCTTGTTAAGAATCGGTTCTATTTGCCGTGCTAAAATACCCGCTAAGATTCGGTATGACTCGTTCATTATCGTTAAAGGCCTCCAATGATCTATTAAATTTCCACTTCCTTTTTTGGGATGAGCGAGATTCTACCACGAGTTACATTAGCAGGGAGAGACCCCTTGGTTTCCATTTCCTGTCCAAGTTTCAGTAAATAGGGAGTTACTTCATTCGCACAATATGTAAAAATTTGGCCTCTGATGCCGTCCGGTCCAGAGGCTTTGTTGTCTCGATAAAACTTTTTAATATGTTGTAAAATATTTTCATGCGTAAAAACAGATGCCGCTGTAATTTTTTAGGACGAGGAAAGCTGTTTCTCGTACAACCTAGTAACAATTGGTAGGTGTTGTGAAAAATTTTAAGAATTGATTTCGTGTCCCTAATAACTATTCCATTGTTTATTTTTATATATTCCTTTGCATGAGATGTACTTTCCAAGTTCAAATCATGCAATCTTCTAAAAGGGTTTCGTTCCAATTCAATTTTGCTTTTCATCTCCCCCTCCACTGTTTCAGCCACTCCAATGGTATTAAGGGTTTCAGAAGTTATCATTTTTGCGAACAATGAGCCATTATCCATTTCTCCTCTATGTCCCCTCGAAGTTGCTCCATTGTTTTTTGTTTTTGACGTAAAAAAGTTAGCGTCGCAGCTCTTATTGTTTTATTAAATATTTTTAATATTTTGTTGCATGTAGCCACTGGGTTAAAATTTTCTTGTAGTTTCTTTTTTAATTGTAGTGGAAATTCTTCACTCTGGATAAGCCAATTAGGGATCCTAAAGGGCTTAGATGAGTGATTAAATAGTTCGATCTCTAATATTTTATGATCTGAAGATGGTTCGAATCTAAGACTTGCTTTTTTTGTAATAGATAATATAGACCATGATATAAGGATATGATCAATTCTTGAGGTTCTGTTTCCGTTCCTCCAAGAGTAAAAACATTGACCTCTACTGAATTTCTCCATAACATCAAACAAGTGAGTCTCTTTTATTAGTTTTAGAGCTATATACTTATTTGGATGCAAGTCTCTTTCAAAGTCCACATTGAGATCTCCAGCCACAATTCGTGGTAGTGGATCATTTATGAGGAGATTTAAAATTGATTCGAAGAATACCGGGTGATTCTTATTTGTCCATATACATTTATAATATTAAACTCACAGTTACTTGAATAGACTCGGATTTTGATTTTGTGCCAGTTACTGTCAATATCACTCTCGTGGACACATTTTGAGCTTGCTACAGACTTAGATACCATCAT
>CP045907.1:11371142-11402611 GCA_013387185.1 Caligus rogercresseyi
AACGGTATAATTTTGCTTTGATATTGGCATCATATTCGAAACATCCTCTGCAGAAGAAAGCTTTTGAACTCATACCAGGCGCGTAGCATCCAGTAATGCAGCCGATGCATATGCATTGGGGCCCGAGGGATGAGGGGCCCGAGCCAACGGGAGAAAAAGAAAGAAAAATAAGAAGGAAAGAGAAAAAAAAATTTCATAATGAGAATAAATATATTTTTTCAATTCAATGACCGGTCTAGTGTCTGAGTCTCACTATCTCTGTCATTTTTTTGCTGGCTATAATGTTTCTGACTAGCTGAGTTACCGACCTATATAATAACAGGATACTCATTTCATAGATATACATATAGATATATAGAGTGCTTACAGTTGGAAAATAATGAAGGTGTCGATTGTGAACATTTTAAAGAAAGGTGGGGATCAAAACATTGAAGAACTTGGAATAAGTAAGGGAAGAATATTTAAAAGAAATCATATTCCTTGGGGTTCCACGGGATATTTAAGTCATCAGATTCGAGATACTCCAATTCCGAACCCCATTCCGGAACCCGAAGGCGTCGGGAGTATTTGCGTTTTGAAGGGGGATTCTTTAGGGTTAATATATGCTAGGGTTCACGGCCATTCCACCTTCTCCAATGCATAATCATTTCAGTAAATAAAAATTATACATATTTTCGGTAAAAATTCCGCTTTGCAAAAATTCCTAGCGTGAAAAATTCATTTCTGTCAAAATTCCTTCTGTAAAAAATCGTTAGATAAATATTGATATGTACCCTTTATGAATGTTATTTATGATAACCATAATTAAAATTACCCCCATATTTTATCAATTTCGATTGCACGTCGTTTCAAACCTCTACTGTTAGGGATAAATAATAAAATTAAGAACTATTTTTATATTAAGAGGTTATAATAAAAGTTAGAAAAACATTATTGCGCGTTATGGAATGATGTGATTGAATAACAAATTTAAAAACATTTTCTCTTAATAAAATAATGAATAATAAGCAATAAAAATATTTAATAAGGATAACACTACATAAGTATCTAAAGTTATGATCCCCGGAGAATAAAAGACAACAGCTGACAGTACCTTCAGCTCGCCCCCCCCCCCTCTTTATGAAGTAGGTTAGCACTCTATATATTTATATCTCTATGGATAAAATAAACCCCAGCCGAAGAAGGAAAGTAGTACAATAAATACCAGTGACGTCATGTTAATTCTTTAGAATATTTTTTTACTATTTATTTCATTACGATTGCGTCACTGGGTTTTTTTTTTTTTCTTTAGCTACTACATAAGCTTGGTATTTAGACTTCGATTGCTCCTGCAATGCACTTGCACCTCTCCCACGACGTGAAGGGGCCAGCCCTCCCTGCCCTGATGAGACAATTTACTTGGTACAAAATTCTCACTGCATGTTTAACTAGTTAGGAAATTATGTTCTGCAAACAAAAATAATTTAACCATAGTCAGGAATAAAATGGATGTAGCTGTTGATGTAAAAATAACAGAAGCTTTTTTGGGCTTCAAGGAGACAACGGATACGTCTGCTAGTGAGCTTGAAAAAGCAATAATAAAGAGCATTGAAGCAAATGGTCTTGATTTTTCTAAGTGTCGTGGGCAAGGCTATGACGGAGCAGCTAACATGAGTGGGATTTATTCTGGTGTACAGGCGAGAATTAAAGAAAAGGAACCACTTGCCACTTATGTACATTGTGCAGCCCACAATTTAAATCTAGTCCTTAATGATACTGTGAATGACATTACTGAGCTCAAGAAGTTTTATGGCACTGTTGAAATATTTACTCGTTCTTTGGCCACAGTATTAAACGGTGGGCCATGCTGGATGGGATTATTTCATCCGATGGTTCATCTCACCCTGGTGTCACGTTGAAGCGACTGTGCCCTACCCGCTGGTCATCTCGTTATGATTCTCTTGCAGCTCTGCGCTACAGATATGTTGACGTCATGAAGACGCTAACAAAAATATCGCTAACAAGTGATACAAAGGATGAGCGTACAGTAGCAGCGGGATTGAAGAAAGAGATGGAGAAATTTAATTTCATTTTTCTTGTGGTTCTCCAGACCAAGATATTGGAGAGTGTGAATGTCGTCTCCAAACTGCTCCAAGACACTAAAATGGACATTATGAGGGCAGTGGGTCTGCTGGAGAATGCCATAAAGACTATGTCCGAGTATCGAAATGCTTTCGAGGAGGCAAAAATAACGACACAGACTCTCGCAACTAAATGGGGAGGGAGAGCTCATAATCCGATCCAGCTCACTTTTGAAAATGTCAGAACAAGGAGGGTTAAACGTCATTTTGACGAGCTCGCTGAAGATGAACGCCTATCAAATCCAGAAAGTTATTTCAGAGTGAGCATTTTCTATGCCAATTTGGATATAATAATCAACCAAATGACCCAGAGATTTAAATCTATGCGTGCAGTTTCACACATGTTCGAGGCGCTGCACCCCACCACCCTACAGCTGGCAGGCGACGATGAGCTTCATGACAAGGCAAAACGTATCTCTGAACACTACAACAGGGACATAGGAAAGGCTTTTCCAGCTCAGCTCGTGTCATTTAGGACCTGTTTCAGAGAGAAGATTGCAAAGGAGTCTTCCTCCATGACTGTGTTACAGCTTGCTAAAATGCTACTTTTGGATAATCAGTCTATAACATCCACGTTCTCCGATGTATGTACTGCCTTGCTGTTGTTCTTGACAATACCTGTAACAGTGGCCTCAGCTGAGCGATCCTTTTCAAAATTAAAAATTATTAAGAACTATCTGAGGAGTACTATGACCCAGGAGAGGCTTAGTGGACTGGCTATTCTGTCCATTGAAAACATACGAGCACAGGAGTTGGACATTAAAGAAATCATCGAGGACTTCGCACAACGCAAGGCTCGCCGTGTGCCATTATAACAAGGAAAAGTAGGCCTACTGGAAAGGAAAATGCAAGCGCCCAAACAGCGACTTAATAATATATATATATATATATATATAAAAAAGAGATTAATTTAAATATGCATTTCATTTATGAAAGAACCCACTGAATAAATTACTCAATGATAAATAATTTCCCTTCAAAGATTAATACCTAAAAAAATCGCCCAAAACTTATTTTAATTTTTTTTTTGCTTGAGCTGTGATAGGGCCCGTCCTACATAATTTGCATTGGGGCCCGTAGTCACTGCCCTACGCCACTGCTCAATACGTTTTAAAAAAGTAATAGTCAAAACCAATTCAAAGTTCTCAAAAGGCGTCACAGCATCTATGTACCTCTTAAAGAAATAAAAAGGATTTATTGCAGGAAATGACCGGTCCCCGGCTGTTTTTTGAGCGTCCCGGCCCGGTGGCCCAGTTTTTTATACCCGAATTATTCGTTTGTCATTAAAAAAATTAAAAAATCCATCACTTCATAAACTTTTTGGAAATTATTAAAAAAAAAAAAAACGTCGTCACTTTTTAAAAAAATTCTTCATTCAGAATTTCGAAGAACGAAAATATATATTTGTCCCCGACCCGATTTTTGCCTGGCCCGGCTTGAAAAATTAAGTCCCGTCCCGAAAAAAGGTGTCCCGGTTTCCCCTTCCTTCCTCATTTATAGTTCAAAGCGAATATTCATATTACAGACTAATTTTGAGCTTTGATAATGATTCTAAGTTAGATACAAATTTGTTCCCACTTGTTTATAAAACATAGTCATATATGCCAAGCTAGGGATTTAAAATAATGTTTTTCAAAACGCAATCTCATCTCGTATTTATGTACTGTTTGAGAAAAGTTTGGCGAATTAACACTATAAAAAATACGGAGTACCACTAAATATTGACCACTCTTACTCCTGGATATGGCAGATACTCACATCAGCTTGAATCCATAACGTTGATACTATTTTTATCCAAAATAATTATCGTTACTCATTAACTCTTCATTTCATTTCTTCCATACCCTAAATGGCTGCTCAGTAATTTCCATCACGCGCAAATTCCTCGTAGAATATTTTGTATAACCACCATTTGTCGTGAGTATTACCCTCGCTTGATCTTTTATAGAGTCAGTCCCTCGTCTCCTTTTTCCTCGTGGGACATTTTTGTCTAAAGCCTTTTTTCTCTTACAACAGTCATGAAAAGAAAATGGGAGAACGAGGACATTGACGGACAATTAAAGATCAGCGAAGTAAATATCACGACAAAAGGCGGCTATAAAAAGGTCCACGAGAAATTTGACCGCGATGAAATTAAGACCCTTAAAACATAGAAAACTAAGGCATGTATACACTCAGAGAGTGTGTACCTCCGCCGATCCCCACAACATTCCCCTTCAAACATTCTCCCTTTCACACGCCCGATTTTCTATCTCTAATCATTGTTTCCTCTCTGTTTAGCTCATTTGCATATTAAACAGCACTCAGAGACCGGGAGAGGAAGAAGTTTAAGCTACGTCACTGGGTTTACTAGTCCTGTAACTTATATTAACAATAATACTTCAATGAATATTTTTTTTTAGCGTTTGTTCTTTTCTACTCCCTGAATAGAGACCCCCATTTCATTTAGTCTTTTGCTCATTTTGCATATTACAAAAGCACGTAAGATGACAAAATTTAATCACTTGTTCCTTTTGGCATTTCCCACAACTCCACAAAGTTTTCATTTGAATCCGTTTCAGTACTTTTTAGTAGCCTGCTGACAAGCAAATAACAAACCAACAAACGCCAGTAAAACAATACCTCCTTCGGCTGAGGTATTAATCCCTTTGATCTTATAATATTAAGCAACTAAGATCTTTTAGTATGTAAGGTTCAGTTTTTCAAACGAGAATTTGTGCACGCGATGAAATTAAACCCCTTAAAAATAGTAAAATAATCCCTTTGAATCTTATAACATTAAGCAACCAGATCTTTTAGTATGGAGGGTTCATTTTCCAGGAAAGTAGTCTTAAGTATTTGATTGAGGCCCTCAAAATAATATATCAGAATGCCTCTTGCAATAATAGTTCCTGTGTGCCCAGTTATATTTTTTTATTGTCTGCCCCTCCAAGGCCATCATCATCATCATTGCCTCACCTTCTCATTAAATAGACGCTTAAAGAGACACAACACATAGGTATAGAGAGAAAGAGATAGCCACCTTGATGACCACCACCACCCAGCAACAACTCTCTCAACGCATATAATGAGCCTCATAGAACTATGAAGTTAATACTAATAATATCATGATGATAATAATAATAGGTAAGGGAACATTCTGTGATAATCCATAATCCCCAAGGCCTAGAAAATCATGATGTTCGCAAGTTCTTAACGGAATTTTCCTTATTATTATTATCATTGAGTGATGAAGCAATACAAAGCAATTGTGTCTTATAAACATTTGATAGGCTGTTGACCAATCTGTACCATACGTAGGTCCATAGAGATATAAAGACAAAGAGAGGGCTTATTGGATTCTTCAGAGGAATACGTTGTCATATAACAACAATCTTTCTATCTCTATGATCACTTACGATGACGTAGATCAAATATCTTTGTTTAATTGGGCAATGGATACAGCTGAACGAGGATGTTTTCTCTCTGCTATTGAGGGAATAATTCTTTATATGTCTTTATATGGTACGTACTTACGAACAAAGAGAGGAGGGTAGCCATAAAACACTTTATCATTTGAGTGAATTATTATAAACTAGAGGCATATATAGACCAGAGAGTGCAAACTTCCGCCGTCACGGGGTCCTTATGAGCCTTCCGAGCTGGATTTTTTCACGACAAGGGCGCGTAGAGGGACGGGGAGAGTTCCCTTAGACGGAACTTCCAGAGGAAGACGCTCCCGGCACCAGATTTATCAGCACAGCGACATCTATTGGCAGAGTAGGCTAACTTGAAATATTTATTAGTATTTAGCTCATTTGCATCTTAATTCTGCACTCAGAGATGCCAAAATTTAATCACTTTTTCCTTTTGGCACTTCTAACAACTCCAAAAAGTTTCATCCGAATCCGTCGGTACTTTTTGAGTTATCCTCTGACAAACCAACAACAAACAAACAACAACGCCAGTTAAAACAATACTCCTTCGGCGGAGGTAATAAATAATGTCTCTATTCTACCTATTCCTCTATTTCCAAATGAAAATCAGTCAAGCTGTTTATAATGACTGTTACAGAAAGGTGGCCACATTATACAGAAGGTGTATAACCTTATTTTTCTTCTGTGGAGGACATTTGATACGCGCCCCTATGGGCAGGTGGGCGACAACAATAGTTTGACTGTAGTATGCTAAACATACTGATGGTTTTATATTAAACCTTAACATTGACCTTTAGAAATAAACTTTATTTTTAAATATTACCGAGAAGAGAATAATAAAGTATTATAATAAGGCTTTAAAAGTAAAAGACAAGCTAAAACACATCCATATTTTCTATAAACTAAAAACATTAATACAGTATGTTTTCTCTAATGGATGCACAATGATTTGGAGAGATGAAAAATGATAATAATCTTCGTTTTTGTGCAAAAATATTTGAAATGAAAACATAATTGAAATGACTTATTTTAAACCATTGATTGCAGACAAAAAGATTTAATCATTTTGAGATAACAGGAATTTATAACGTTGTCTTTTTCTATAGACTAGTTGAATCGTCAGCTTTGTACCGCCAACATTAGTAAAAAATCTTAAAAGCTATAATATTTTTAAAAATATTTGAAAATTATTAAAAAAAACGTCATCACTTTTTTAGAAAATAATTTGAAATTAAAAAAAATCCTATTTGTGCAAAACTTAAGATGGAATATGAACGTTGACTTTGATCATTCCCACTCAAAGAATCGATAGCATTAACAATTTAAAAAATAGGAAAAATTAAAAAAACGTCCTCACTTTCAGAAGGACGAAGGAACGAATATATTAAAGTCCCGGCCCGGTTTGGCCTGGCCCGGCTTGAAAAAATCTAAGTCCCGGCCCGGGTCCCGGCGAAAAAAAGTGTCCAGGTCGTTTCTTGATATATATATATATATATATATATATATATATATACGAATATGTAAATATTTTGAAGGCATAATCACGCTTCATATCCATGAATATAAAACTCCATTGAATGAATAAAAAAAATACAAGTCTCAGTCCATTTAATCAAATCAAGTATTAAAACAAGTGGATTCTTTAGGATACATGCAGCTAATTTGCTCTCTCGCTCTAAATGTCTTCTTCAACGCCATGCGCTAACTGTATTTAATCAGCATAACTTGTTTTCCAGACCTAATGGGGCACTGCCCCTTTCAATTTTTAATTGGGCGTTAAGGAAATACACGTTTTTTTTCCTTTCCTATCACTTATTTGCGTAGTTTAAAATAAGCTTGTTTGAAAAGACCCATTAGTTTTATTAGCATTTTGGAGGATTCTTATTGCCATTTTTGGTTGCATTAGGATCTTGCATCATATATATTTATGTGTCTCCATGAAATCCTAAATTGCCTGTGGCTTGAACAAATAAGGAAAACAATTAAAACACAACATGTTATGCCCGATACTTATCTCTATATGATTTCTATAATCTTCAATTAAAATTGTCATCTTTCTCTCCAAAAACAAAACTAATAACTACCCAAAAAGATTCTAAATTATATGAATCTTACATTATAATATAATTGGATTGCATTTTTATAAAATATAGTTATTTATATTTATGGGAATCTTGAAAGCTCCTTGACAAATGTTACTCTTTTAAAAAACAACTAATTTATACCTCCTAAATATTGAAAATTATATTAATTTTACATTATAGTTGGTTAGATTTGTATAAAGTAATGTTATTTAGGTTTATTTGCTCATGACATGACAAAAACCCGGATAAAGAACATTTCACATCTTGAATTGGTTTGTGTAGGTATTTTATATCTAATGAGACATTATTCAATTGCCTCCCCTATGCATTATATGGTATATATTTATATTATAAGTCTTTATATTGAACTGTAGCAGACTCTCTTCATTAATTCCTGCCAGATGGCGTGGCGTTAGTTTGCTCTGAAAATGTCAGCATTTACGTTAATAATAGTACTTACTCCTATTCCAATTTCAATCATTTTTCATCCTAGTATTCATTGTATTATAATGCTTAATGACACATTATTCATATTTATACTATTTCTTGTGTACGTGTGTTTGCATTATTATTAATAAATACTTGGTCAAAGAGAGTGTCTGATCTCAGAGCTATAAATTGCTTGTGATCAATAGATCTCATCCTCATTTTCACCAGTCTACATCTACGATAAATTTTTCTTTTCATCTACAGACCCAAAAAATACTTACAAATTAACGGCGTGTCTTATATTGTGTAAGGATTTTGCGTACTTGTTATGATCAACTGTTTTTGTTTTCTAAATTTTACAACTAGATACTGGATTAGATGGACTAATTAGAATCTCATACATTTAATGCTTATTCGTACCTACACGGATACTATTATAGTTAGTTAAGTAGGCATAAATTATGTCTATGTTTATAGATTGAAGGAGTTAGAGTGGATGGATTATATCATTAATCAATACAGCAATTAAAGTAGGCCATTGAACTATGGATCTTCATGAAGGCTGTAAAAAAGAGGGTCGCAAATCCTTTTACCTGGAAACTTCCAGTATAATAAGAAATATCTATAAGGGAGTGCAATAGCTCAGTGCGTATAGGCGTGTTTAATTCTCCATCTTGGGGTCGCAGGCTGGATTCCTAGGTTTGATTAAAGCGTTAAAGTAAAGTAGTGCATGCAAGAAAAAAGTAACAAAAAAATTGGCCAAAGTTTTGGTTATTTTCTTTAACGTTAGATGTCGCTAGTCCATGAAATTACGTCAATATCCTATTTAAACCGTTTGAAAGGGATTAAGTTTCATGATTTGAAATATATCAAATAAAACGTCTCCAAATATAAATAATAAAGGACTTTGTTATTTTTTTCAAAGACCTCTAGCATCAAAGCAGCGCCCCTTACGGACTAAAGAAGAACTAAAATTTTGGCCATTCCTTTTGGGAAAAAGGAAGAGTTTTATGTTATGCATGCGCTACTTTACTTTAACGCTTTAGGTTCGATGTACTAATTTACACGCTATATTGCATATTTATATCCAGTCAGATACAATTCTATCGAGCCAAATAGGCACAAAAAAGAGCTTTACTATTGGTCAATATATTGGCAATCAACAATCTCTACAGTCTTTATTGATCAATTATCTTAATCTTTATTTCTTTGTCATTATTATACTTCCAATTGTCCAATTGTCCTTCAATGGCTGTCAAAGCTTAAATTCTATTTCTTTTTTTTCCAGAACCCTCATGAACTGCGTGAACAACATTTCACAAATCAACTCCATGATGTGTGAGCATGCAAGCCTAATCAATCATGAAAAAGTGGATGATAAAGTTCCGAAATACCAAGGTATGTATAAACAATAATATATCTACCATTTGAGACACTCAATCATCCATCTACCACTATGAATATATATCATTCTTTAAAAAAGTTTCGACACTGAAAGAATATGAAGCAAAAGAAGAGAGATCACCTATCTTGTTAAATAATCCAAACGTGATTCGACAGGGATCATACAAGGGTACATGCTTAAGATTACGCATCTATTCATCAACTGCTTCGAGATCAATAACGAGCCTTTGACGGGTGTGTTTGAAGCATATATTTTACCATTTATTTCAGATGTATTGATATACAATTTTCACATCAATGTACCCCTCATGAGCCTTGATGACCTGGGCCGGAACTTTGCACAGCTGCTCTTGATGATGAAGCTCCGTGGAGACTGACTCAGCTTCCTCAATGGCTGACTTCAGGGGTTCCTTTGAGGTGAAATTGACCCCTGAGAGAGAGCTCTTCAGCTGCCCAAAGACAACATAGCCCAAAACAGGTCAAGTCTGTATGGCGACCTTTGTCAATGAATCTTGGAGCTGTATGAGGCCTTGCACCATCTTGTTGAAATTCCACTCTGTCCCATAGTTGGCATGAACCCAGGTGAAGACAGTGTCCCTCAAGATCTCCACGTAGGTGGTGGTGCAGTTCAGCCTCATCTTCTCCTCCTCCATCCTCATCAGAGGCCACGACTTCCACAATCTGCCACGCTCCTCTGTTTACCCACATGGTGCACATCATCAAGGACATCATTGGGGTTGGGTGCTAGGAAGAATCCAGTTTCAGAAGCCACCATCTCACCAAGAGAAAATGGGGTTTCATCCGAAAAGATTAGCACAGTCTCCTTTGGCTCAAGTTTCAACATGCAGAGCAACTTCTTGGCCTTCTCCAACCTTTTCTCCTTGTCCCTTATCTTCAAGATTGTCTTGAAGTCCTTTTATGGACCTTTAGGTTAAGTTCGGACTTCACAAGACGGTCCATGCCGTGTTTTGATGCGTCAAACTCCCTGGCCAGTCTGGACACGATGGTCTTGTCTCTTCTCTCGGCAATGGTGTCTTGAACAGCCTCCACAAGCTCCTAACTCCTTACAGGATCCTCCTAAGGAGGTCTGTAATGCCTCTGTTAATGACTGCAGCAACAGTTTTGCGGGTACAACCCAATGCGTTTGCAATTTGGCTGATGTTTTTTCATTGTGCGTGGAGTTTCAAAATTGCCACTTGGATACTTCTTTGTGAGCCAGGAGAATCACTCATTTTTTACACTTTTAAAGCTCCGTTTTCGATGCTGTGTGTTGTTCAGACTCAAGACAAAATATTCAGCTGATAACAAAATCAAAAGATTGGACTCAACCGAAAAAAAACCTCTGCAAACTTTGAGTATCTTAAGCGCGCACCCCTGTATGTCATCAATGGACAGTGCATAAAATTAATTTAGCACTTTAAATAACGTCCTTGAACTAAGGTGCCAAAAGAATAGATTAAAAAGTATTGGAGACAATTTTCAATGAAATAATATAATTTTCTCTGAAATAAAATATCTTCAATAAATGATCCAAAAACCAGAAAAATGTAGAAAAAGAGTTTTGAAAAAAATATTTATTTTAGAGGCCATAATATAGCTTATCAACAAAAATACTTTTTTTTGCTCGATTTAATCAATGCCTATTCAATTCAAATTTCAAGCCAATAAAAAAGATCCAGTTTGACCAAAGGAGAAAAAAATATATGTAATGTAATACGAGAAGTTCGTCAAGAAACATATTTCGGGTCTTTTATCAGTAGATAAATCCCGTTTGAAGGTTTTAAGGGATGCATGTCCGAAGAAGTAAGCTTGTTTTTCAGTTGGTTGGGTTATTTCACCTACCTTTTGTAGTGATATCCTTAAATGGCTTATATAAAATTAAACACGAAACCTCAACCTTTCATCTTTAAAAGCTGCAATTACGGATAAATGATCAACACGATAGCGATATTTAAAAACAAAGTTTTTATATTTGTAATAAGATTATTTTGAGTTTGTATAAGTTTTCCATATATTGCAATAACTTAGGGGTAATTAAATTATATATATATATAGTCCTTACTTTTTTACTTACCACTTAGAGTGAAAAACATGATTAATATTCTTATCTTATTACGATGATAATCACAAAATTCATTTTTTATATGGTTTGAAGGGGCGTTTTTACTGACATTTTTCTTCTTTTTTTTATATTCAGAGTCCCAAGACTCCAAGGACTTTTCTCTTTTGCCTCCGGACTCTTGTCCTTCTTCCTCCGAGTCTGGAGAGACAGCTGGCTCTACCACTCCGACCTCCGAGTACAGCCAGCGAGAGAACCATACGGCCAATCATCTTATCTCCCCGGATAACTCCGAAACACCCACTTCCAACGAGATCCTCGACCACACCTCGCCCTCAATCTACATTCGATCCTATAGTGAATGCAATAGCAAACATGATCCTAAATCTTAAAAAAACTAACAAACTTAATCATTAATATATACTTACATAATATATATATATATTCCTCATATATAAATATACCATTATTAAAAAGTCTCTCCTTGTCTTTTAGAATCGACGAGAGTTGAGGAGGAATATTACGGAACGTGTTTTTTAGTTGCTTAATTATTAGACATTCAAATATATATATATATATATATATATATATAAATGTTACGGGCAATGTGAAAAATCGGACAATTTGCAAAATCACCGGGCAATATGCAAAATCACCGGCAATTTAGAAAATGCCGCTTGATCGGGCAATATAGAAAAAGTGTTTATAATAATAGTGTTACAATAAAACATTCAAATATTTTATATAAAAATGATATGGAAACAAATATGAAAATTATAGCTTAAATTGTTATTTTAAGGTTTTTGTCAATTATAATTTTTGTTGTACATATAAAAAGAAGCAGTTGCAATAAAATAATTGGTCAAAGAGAGTTTAAACAAATTGCGAATTTTATCTTATAACAAGGAACAAAGGAAATTTAGAAAATACCCATAAATGCGCTTTATCTACTAAGTATGTATAAATTTTATCATAGAATAGTGATTCAGTTTATCAAAATATATCAGAGGAGCAGAAGCTTTTATTATAAATACTATGTATATATTGCCCGAACAAATGGGCATTTTCTAAATTGCCCGGTCATTTTGCATATTGCCCGGACATTTTGCAAAATACCCGCTTTAACGGTCATTTTGTAACTTGCCCGGCATTTTACAAAATGCCAATTTTTCATATTGCCCGAAACATATATATAAATATATATATATATATATATATATATATATATATATATATATATATATATATATATATATATATATATATATATATATACAAACATATATATATATATAGATTTAATATACTAAACATTATTCATGCTATTTATATATAAATAATAAAATATGTTGACTTTTTTATAACCATATTAGGAAATAATAGCTCAATCAGACTTGATAGAAATAAGACCATCTTAAAATGAAACGCTTTTAATTTCTTTGCAATGAGCAACTCTTCATTAGGGTGTATCATAAAATGAGTTTAAAAAAGAAATACTCAGGATGTTCGATTTTTTAAATTTTTATTTCAATATACTGATTGCTTGAGACTATATGTACTCTCGAAGCTTCTTGAGTTGTCCAATCCGCTCGTCTTCTTTGCTCGCTGACCGGAAGACTTGGCTTCCTTATGTTCCTCTAACTCGTCATTCAGGAGCAGATACTTAAACACGGGAAAAAAAGGGGATTCAATCTAAGATATGTGGGTTCGGTTTGACCGTCTCAACGCCTATTCCTACCAAAAACTCTCTACTGTCTACGATAGACATGGGCAAACTAAGGCCCACGGGCCGTATACGGCCCGTTAGACAATTTAATCTGGTTCGCCGAGCTTGTTCAGTAAATAAAAATAATAATCTTGCTTCATAAATCATTCATTACGTCTTGTCCATACAATACCGCGTTTCACCAATAGATGGCGCGCTGACATTGTGGCCGCGCCTTACTCTTTATTTCTCTCTTGAATTTTCTCATTGCCATTCCAGCCTTCTGTTAAAAATGCGCGGACCAAAAAAAAAGGAAAATGGAGTGTCAATGTACTCTTGTGGCCCCTTTTTCAAATTTTATAGCCCATAGCGGCCCGCAAGTCAAAAATTTAGCCCATCCCTACGTCATAGGTAGGACGGCATCGGTTGTCCCAAATCAAGAACAGGCCTTTTGGTGAATATAGTGAGATAAGTTTGTTAAATCATTTACAATTTGACAATTTAATTTGCTGGTTTATTTACGAATCACTTTAATGATTCATGAGGGATACATTTAATATTGGATCTGCACCTATATATAAAAGTATAAATCTCCACCAGAGAAGAAAAAAAATGAAGAAAATCACGTTAAAGTGTTGTAAGCAAATGCATTTCCTCCGAGTAAAAAAAACATGAATGAAATGTCATTGATCTTCTTTCAAGTGGACAATATTTTCACCGTGCTTTTTGAAAATTTTCTTCCCTATTTGGTTCCATGACGTCATCATCTAGCTTGATTAAACAAAACTATAGCTCTAAAAGTTGCTTCCATGAGGGTTTGATTGAAAATTATTTGTATTACTTTTCTTCAGGCACATAAAAAATATTGTATTTTGTTAGTTTGAAAATTAAATTCTTCATAAAATAAAGGATAAACATATAATTGTAAAAAAACAGAGACGCATTTTTTCGGAAGCTTAATAATGAAGGAGAAAGACAGTTTTGTTTGTTCAAATGTAGGATCCAGGCAGTATTAATGTTGCTTGATATTGTTCAGCTTCGGTAATTTACAAATCTTGCTCTTTAAGAAGTAATACAAACATAAAAGACACAATATATTTAAATATCCTTATATACCTAACTTGTTTAATAACAATATATATATATATATATATATAAATATATATATCAGGAAACGACCGGGTACCCGGCCCGGTCTCGGTTGTTTTGAGCGTCCCGGCCTGTGTCCCGGGTTTTTTAGACACCGGGCCGGGACCTAAATATTTTCTTTCGTTTGTCATTCATAAAGGGCGACGTTTTTTTTAGAAAGGAATTTTCGAAATATTCTTTTCTAAAAAAACGTCAAGACTTTTTCTGATAATTTTTTTTTTTGGAAATTATTAAAAAAAAAAGTCGTCTCTTTTATTTTGGAAATTCTTTTCTTAAAACACGTCGTCACTTTTTTTTTGGAAAGTCTTTTATAAGAAAACGTCGTCAATTACTTTTTTGGAAATTATTTTCTAAAAAAACGTTGTCACTTCAGAATGTCGAAGGAACGAAAATATATATTAAGTCTCGGCCCGGTTTTAAAAATTTAAGCCCCTGCGAAAAAAGGTGTCCCTGTCGTTTTCTGATATATATATGTATATACAGGGTCTTGCAGGTAAATCCGCACAAAGTTCAACTTCGTCTAAATCCATAAGGAGTGCAAGTAGAGCTTAGATATTGCACATGTGGGAGGTTTCGTGAATGTACGGTCGAATTGCGCCGAAAACAAAACAAATACACTAATACAGAGATGGAGCAGACCCGGAGGGACACAGTCATCGAATTGTTGTGCGCAGAGTACCGTCCTGCAGCCATCATCAAGTTGCTCAAATACCCCTGGAGGACGTTCTACGACATCACCAAGAAGTGGGAGGAGTCAGGGATGTCCAAGAGGAAGGAGCACAAGCCCAGGAGTGACCGGATCTGCACGCCCACATTTGTGGCTGGTCTCAAGAGGTCCATCAAGGCCATCCGCGGACACCCATGTCCATCCTCGCCAGGAAGCGTCCTCAAGACTGTCGTCGTCCCCTGGATGGACTCTGTGGCCTCCGGGACCCCGTACACATTCCAGTAGGACTCTGCGCCCGCCCATGAACCAAACTTGTTCAGTCCTGGTTGAAGAAGAATTTTTCCAACTTCTGGGACTTCAACACCTGGCCCCCCAACAGCCCTGACCTGAACCCATGCGACTACTACTTGTAGGGAAAGTTGGAGAGGGAGGTGTACGCCACACACCACAGCAATGTGGCTTCCTGAAGGCCTCCATCAAGTCGGAGATGAACAAGCTGGATCCTGCGGAGGTCTCCACGGAGTGTGGGCGTCGTTTGGAGGACATCCTTGAGGCTGAGGGCGGCCATATTGAATAATAATCTTGAATTATGTCTAATAAACAACTTTCTTATTCAAAATAGGTATCACTTTTGCTCCCATTTTGGGTCTGGAGGATATTGAACTTTGTGCAGATTTCCCTGAAGACCCTGTATATATATATATATATATATATATATATATATATATATATATATATATATATGACTATTTACAAGTAGGACTAAGATAATTTAATGCCACAAAATATTTTGAGATTAGTGCAATTTACCTTAGTTCTCAGGCCTTTTTCTCTTGTCTTTAACTCTGGACATGCCCACATACTTTATAGTTAAGATAAATAAGCAAAGCATACAAAATTATTATACATTATAAAAGTAACAACTTTTTTAAATGAATCCTAAATTAAAATAATTAAATACTTTTTTTCAAGGGTATCTTCATAAATGAGGTTAATTGCTGAAATCTAAGGGCTAAGCTGGTAAATCTGAATGTATTCTTTCATACAATAATAATGCTGCCAACAATCGTTTACCTCACTGATGTGGAAGGCAAACACCACCACATTCAAACAAACACATGCCTGCTAACCTTTTCCAAAATATCAAGTGAGCCCCTTACAAACTTTTTTTTGCTAAACTTTATGGTATGATGGTATTTTTTTTGCAGGAGTTGTATGTTGTATGTATGAATAAAGGATTCACATTCATTGCAAATATTGGCTCAATATAGAAAGAGACTCTTAACCGACCAAAGTGGTTATTTCCTTTGATGTATGTAGGTACAGCTTGTATAGTAGATAGGTCCGTTTGTATAGCATAAAATATTATTTGGGATTCATTTCAATACTTATTGAGTTAATGTATGTTTAGTGGAATTGATGAATTGGTTCATTATAACATGGTTCAACTAAGTTTACTTTAATTATTGAGTTGCTGTGTCTTCGAATCCGGTGCAACGTGTAACTTAAAAAATATGGTAGTTTTTTATTACAATTGATATTTTTCCCTAGTAACTTTATATTGAATAATATGTAAGCATTGTTATATAAATATATAATATATAGAGAGAGAGAGCAAGAAAAAAAGGGAGCTCGATAGCCGTGCGTGTGTAAGGGCGTGTTCAACTCTCAATGTTGGGGGCGCAGGTTCGATCCCGAGAGGGGGATGGTCATTTTGTCTACTCAGTGATAAGATCCTAGGTTCGATAGACTAATTTTAACGCTATAATGCTTATTTCATATCCTATCGGATGCAATTATATCGAACCATATAGGCAAAAAAAAAAAAAAAAAATCCAAAAAAGTACTCATTTCTGAACTTGTGTAACCTCCACTGCCTGGTTTCCACTCAATATCTCTCCATGACCATGATTTCCTTTTGACCAATAAAGAAGTGTCGTCCACAAAGTATGACATCCCAAATTATAAGGATTGGTGTTCTGTTGCAGAGGAGATCGGATTCGCTTCCTTTTTTAAAGTGTAGTGAACCAATCAGAAGAAAATCAGCGCCATGGGAAAGCTTTATTCTGAACTTAATATGACGGTCCATCAAGAACAACCCAGACACCCCATGGCCAAGTGGACTAGGAGGAAGTCAGAAGGTCCGTGAGGATCTTCAGAGGTTGTCTGGAGGCTGTCCTGAGGCTGAGGAAGCCATATTGAGTATATAAAATGTCTAAAGTACCTCTCTGTTTTCCCACAAAACAGCAGTGGTTGCCGCGTGCGATGAAATGAGCGATAAACGATAATTATCGCTGAGGGTCAAACCTTTTATCGTTATCGTTTATCAAAAAGTTTCTAAAATTACCGCTCATTCACTTATCCTTGTTGCCAAAAGTGAGGAACGATAAACGATAACTTCAAAGACGACTTTGTAAAAAATACAAAAAATTCCAAGACGACCTTTGGAAAAATACAAAAAAAAGGAAATTTTTGGGAGATTCTTTTATAAAAAACGTCATCCCTCTTTTTGGTGATTCTTTTCTAAAAAAACATCGTCACTGTTTTTTGAGGTTCTTTTCTTAAAAAGCGTCATTACTTTTTTGAAGATTTTTTATATATAAAAAACGTCGTTAATTTTCTTGGAGTTTTTTCTAAAAAAAAATATTATCACTTTTTTCGGAGATTCTTTTAAAAAAAAACGTCTTAAATTTTTTTGAAAATTCTTTAAAAAAACGTCGTCACTTTTTTTGGAAATTTTTATCGTTTATCGCTTACTGCAAGTTGGGTTTTGAAATTTGGTACCGTTTATCGTTTATCGCAAGCTGAGAAAAAAGCTATCGTTTTATTGTTATCGCAAGTTGAAAAAAAAAGTTATCGCAGAAACCACTGCACAAACAGGCATGGAAATAAAATATTATAAAAAATATCCACTTCTTCCGATTCCGGATTTATCGCTAAGCCCTGTATATTCACGGTATTGAAGCAAAACGTGGATTTGAGATATCATTTATAAAAGTAATAATATTATTTTATTTTAATTATATAATCATTATTATCTTTAACAAAACTTATAGGCAGGGGCTTGTGAGCATTCTCACTCGATGTGGACTCATTCAGCTTCAATGACAGCTTCCCAAAGCGCAGGAAAGCTTGCAGGAGTTGATGAGGAACTTTTCCGACATGTTGTCCCACTCCGTCCTGATGGTGGCTTGTAGAGCATCCACATTTGGATGAAGAGTCTTTGTTGGTCTTCCCTCCAATTCACCCCACTCGGTGAAGTCCAACGGGTTCAGATCCGGCGAGGAGGAGGGACACATGTCCTTCGGCCAAAAATGAGCCACGTTGGCAGTACAGAACTTCTGGCACAGCTCCGACGTGTCTGATGGAGCACCATCCTGCGTCCACACATATTTCCTTCGGGGTAATTGGCCTTCAGCCTTGGCAAAACAGTGTACTTTGTAGTAGGTCTCCTTGCGAATCTTATCCCCGGCCTTTAAAAGAAGGGAGACATCTTCTTCCGTCTGACGCCACGACTCCCAGGACCATTGTCTGCGCCGGTGTTTTGTACGGTACACCCCTGTACCTCTTCCGTTGTTTCCCCAAGCCACCGGTCATTCCTCCTGTTGTAGACTTGGTCTACGATGAAAATCTTCTTGACGGAGAATATTTCACAATGGAGCCATTACCCTTCAACCAATTGAGGATTTCTTGCATCTTGTGAGCCTTTTCCGCTTCATATCCTCAGTCAACCAATGCCTCAGAGTCCTCGGTATGAGGTTAACCCAGATCTTCCCTCACTCCCCAGTTGATGGTCATGGGTCCACAGAAATGTAATTGGAGAGGCAGTTCATGGATTTTGTAGAGTTCCTCCTTGATCTTCTTCTCCAGTCTCTCCAGGAACTCAGGAGTCCTCTTTAAATTGTGACCACCACTTCTGCTTGCCTCTCGAGGCTTCCCCGTCCTTTTCATCTTGGCAACCTTGAAAACAAGATTCCTGGAGCCCTTGAAATTGATCATGATCTTTACCACCTCAATTTTCGTGTCAAGCAGATCTGAGATCCTTTTTTTTTTGCGTCCTGCTCACTCATTTTGAGAACTGACGATTGTTTATTATTGATCATTTATGCTTAAAAAGCTATAAATCGGAATATCAAAAATATAAACACCCAACTTTGTATTTTTTTGTTGTTGAGAGTCCACGTTTTGCTTCTAACCCATATATATGCTCTATGCCTAGGAAATAAATTGACTTGAGTAAAATAACTTTGAGTCCACTATGGAGCGCTTGGAAAATGCTGTTTTATCAAGAAACCAAAAGCTTGAACAATTAGCATTTATACTATGTTTTGCAAATATACAATCTATTATTGAGCAAAGATATATATATATATTTTTATTTTTGTTCTACCACGACAATTTGTCGAATTCTACGAATATTTAAATACTCAAACTATAGTTCTTTAGACGAAGTTCATTTGAAATATATCAGTTGTAATGAATATTGAAGAAAAAGAAAAGGAAAGAGAGAGAGAGAGAGAATTACGAAGAAGTTCGTGACTGTTCACTTCTAAAATAAACAAAAATGTCTACTTCTAAGGTCATGAACGCATAAAGGCATCCTGGCCTTGAAGAATGAATAAGTTGAAAAACATATAGCCCATAGTTCAACAAACTAGGATTCTTTTTTTTACACTCAAAGCCCTGGATTCTCTGGATTTGAAAGTCATGAGGGTACTAATACTTATCATACCATAAACATATTTATGATTAAAATTCATCTTCAAAGACCTTAATGTCTTCAAATATAATTGATATTTGTGTTATATACAAAAAAACCTATCTCTACAAAAATTATGGAGCAATTATTTTTTAACAAGAAAAATACATAATTTTCAAGAAAAAAAGACGTGTTCATGAAGTAATTACGTGAAGACTCGTAGTTTGGACGTATTATTTATGCGAGTGCAATGAAGTTTTTGGTTGTCAAGCAGTGAAATGTAGTCACTCTGTATAAACATGTGGATAACAGTGAATATTCAGAAGATATATACAAGTAATCAAGGGATTTGTTTGCCCTGTAGTTAGTTAGAAGTTTATTACTGCATCACAATAGATATACGTATATATACATATGAATATATATAACACACATACAAACTAAAGAAATGAGCACGACCACGCAACGGGGTATATGTGCTACAACAGTAATATGGAGTTACATTTTAATAGTACAAGAATATAGATTACATGACCACATGATCAATTACTTTTCTTAACAATCATTTCAATTTCTTGAAAAAAACAATTAATTTTTGACTGTTTTTTATTGTCTTTGGGAACACTTCTGTTAATCCGATAGATCTAGTAATAGGATATTTCGCTTCTTTTCCATAGATTTTTCTGTCGTTCTTGTCATGATTTCCAGTGTCTTTAATTTTTTATTGTTTCCATCTTCTGTGGTGTTTCTATCATTGTCAATATGTTGATTTTTATTTTCCTTATTATCATCAAGTTCGATGTCGTCTTTTCAACAGTTTCTTCTTTTCTTCAACAGTCGGAGCATCCCGGGGGTCTTGAAAGCGCACTTTCCCTGCTGATGCAATGTGAAGAGTAAAATCCACTAATTGGAGACTTTTAACGCTTGTTGGTCTACAGAGAGATAGAGAACTTTTCCAAGTTGAGTTAGATCTGATTTTGCAACTTCAACTTTCCCTTCAATGCCACGAATAGTGCATTGATGTTTAATGATTTTAGCAAGTATATCATCGATAATGTCACCGGTGATTCCTCGGATAAATCCTGTGAGCATCTTTTTCCCTTACGGGCATTCCTCATTTCTTCTGCTTCTGCCATGAAGTTGTCAGTAGAGGTGTGGATGTAGCTATAATTTTTCGCACATATTTGGCAGAAGAAGCATCATCGTTGATATATATTACAGCTCTTTTGTTTGTGTATCGGCGCCCTTCATAAGTGGGAATCCATTTTCCAACAGATGAGGACATACGACTGACATAGTCTGTATCTAGAATTTTAATGGTCTTATTCCACTCATCAAGTGAAATATGATCACCGTTCTTACGAACAATGATAAGCTCATTGGCTTCTTTTGCTATCTCAGCATAAAGAAACCGTCTCTTAGTTTTGTTATGATTTTGTGTTGTAGAGGTAAGCCCAATTCATTCTTCCGGCTCTTTTTGGAGGGGGAGTTTCATTTGACTTGTCCTCCCTCTTTCTTTTGAACGGTTTTGTTGGTTCGGAGGGATTGCTTGTCCCATCTTGCCTTTCTTTTTAGATGTACCGTCTTCCATTTCAGGTCGTCGGCATTTTCATTTTCTAGAGATTCGGTTTGATTCGAATCTTTTTGATTGACGTTATCTTTATCATTCTCATCTTGGGAAGGTTTTGTGATAATAACTTTTCTTAACGTTCCGCACAAATTATGTAAGGAGTTCTCTCATAAAGAGAAGAAAAAGAAGAAAAGCTTTGGACCAATAATGATCTAAAACCGTTGAAATAGGGCTGATTCCGATGGTTGAAGTCCAAAATTGATCCGGAAGAGGAAGGAAGTGCACTTATAACAATTATAACATAGTTAAAAAACGTACAAGGAGTTCCTAACTCCGCTAAAACAACTTCAACTTGAAGAGACGCACTGAATGAAGTGTTGCTCCTTGCACAGCTAAAAAGTAACTCTTGTTTCGCCCTGACGACGATGAAAAAGTTTATTGTTAGAGTGATGCTATTCGCAGTATTCCATCAATAAAAGATATTGCAGTGAAGGCAACTGCCTTTAGAAACCTGGAGGCGTACTAGAGCTGAAATGGAGGACACAGTCAGAGAAATATCATGGGTAAAAAATTATTTCCACATGCATCAACCTACCCTCATAAACTAGCAGGTAAAGCCGATCAAAGTCGATCGTTGTTCCCTTTCCCTTAATGTCAAAATAAAAACGATCTCCGTATTCGCAACGAACCGGGATTCACTTCGTGAGCTGAGAACCGCTCCCATACTTGGTGCAACAACGGTAGTAATCTCTCCTACTGTTACCTCTCACGAGATCATCATCAACGAGTTGGTCCCCTGAACCATCACCAATCCGACGTGGACCCGCAAGTAGTATTTTCGACGCCTTGCCATGCATAAGCTAAACGTTCTTCATTCAGTGATAATAATATTCTCACTAAACTGTCATATTGTGTGCCTATAGTTGTATTTGTTTTAAATGTGTTCTTAGTGACTTTGAAATTGTAGAAATGAAAAAAATATGAATAAAAATTGTCTATTGGTTAAAAAAATCTAAAGTTTAAAATTACTGTTCACAAAATAATAAAAAATATATACACTCAGAGAGTGCAAACCTCCGCCGTCACGGGGTCCTTAGAGCCTTCCGAGGTGGATTTTCACGACTGGGGCGGCGGTAGAGGGACGGGAGAGGGTTCCCCTAGACGGAATTCTGAGAGGAAGACGCTCACGGCACCGATTTTACCGCACAGCGACATCTATGGCAGAGTAGTTAAACTTAAATATTTATTAGTATTTAGCTCATTTACATCTTAATTATACACTCAAAGATGCAGATTTAATCACTTGTTCCTTTTGGCATTTCCACAACTCCACAAAGTTTCATCCGAATCTGTTCCGTACTTTTGAGTTATGCTGCTGACAAACAAACCAACAAATAACAAAACCAACGCCAGTGAAAACAATACCTCCTTCGGCGGAGGTAACAAAGAACAGGGAATGAAAAACGGGAATTGGGTTGATATCTTCTTCACATGGGCGAGGTAAAGGTCGTAGGACCTTACCTTGTAGGACTCCAAGTCACAAACATGTTTCCACGATTCCATCTATACTCCAGGCACATATCTTTTCCCACCCCGGCAAATGAAGTATAATAAGAATTTACGTGGAAGTGTGTTCCATGTTGAGGGCTCAGGTTTCGAACTTCTGAGAGTGGAAAGCCAAAAATAAAAGAGTCTCCTAAATTCGTTGGACTAACATTTTGCCAAAGCTTCTTCAATATAATCAGGAATGAAATGCAATCCAATATATTCAAATAGGCGAAAATGATTCGTTATGGTCAACCGGCTTTAAAAATATCTTCAAATAGCTTAAGACTGCCTATAAACAAAGTTAGTCTTTTTTTTTGTTCTTTTTTACGCCGAGTGCTTACAGTTTATAATACGAAAGGTGTCTCAATTGATTAAGCCATCAACAATTTAAGGCCCTTCCCCATAGAGATAAAAAGATATAGAGGGCTTGCTTATTCCCTTCATCAGTATTTTTGTGTCCAATATAAACAAAGTAATATGTACTACGTCATCGTAAGCTGATCATGGAGGTAGAATCTATCTCTATGATCGCTTACGATGACGTAAATCAAATTACTTTGTTTATAGTGGACACACAGAATACAGCTGAACGCGATGTTTCTCTGCTATGAAGGGAATCAGCTCTCTATATCTTATATCTCTATGTCCTTCCCCTCGTCTTTTTGTTATCATCCCTCGTCAAGGAATGATAAGAATATACCACAGGATAAGTACACCTAAAGTAAGTACTAAGTACAGCTAAACAACATTTGTAGTAGGTATTAGTTAACAAACAATATTTTTTTCTTGGAATAAATCTTGGTTTCTTTACTCGATTAGTTAAAATTTGACTTTGTGCAAAGAATATGTTTTAAGTCACAAGAGATGCTTTTTAATTTTTTTATTTCTCTAACTCCTCCTCCTCCTTTTCTTTTTATTTTTTCCTCTCTTTACCTTGAAAAGTAGTAGTTCAAATCAGACAAGGTCTGATTTTTTTCTTCATTTCTGGTCCCATCACTTTGCAAATAGTTTTATTAGATCCGTCTTGCACCCAAGGATTCCATAAGTACCTTCAAAGTTCAAATCTGACCATAAATGTGGGAGGAGATAGCGTGCGGACATACAGACGACGGACAGAGATTGGTGAATTAATATAGAGATTGTATTACGATTTAAAAAAAATCATTCGGTAATCTGTGAAAAAAAATATGCAGTGACAAAAAAAATACACTAAAATGATATACAGGAAACTATTCAGGGCAGTTGCAAAGATACATATATGAACATTTAATTCACATTATCTGCCTAAAGAATATTCTTATATTTTTAAAGGACGCATCATTTATTACATTTGTCGAGCATATTTTGTTACCGAAAAACGGCCTTCAATATTTAACTATCATGCTGTTTAATATCTAAGCACTTAAGGATGCCTTAAAGGTTATTTCGCAGAAACTCACCAATGAGCAAAAAAATGTCTTTTTAGTTGGCAAGGGATTTTCATTCTTTTTCCACGTATTATCTTCCGCCTAATGATTGGTTCAAGGAATGCTGAAAAAAACCCATTCATTCTGTCCTGAGTGCTAGGAGTTGCTTTACTTTAATCGAAAATTAAATAGTATATTAGGCCTGTTAATTCAAAGTACACCCATCGATAGAAGTCCAATGGGATAGAAAAATATTTTGTTATGAGTAGAGTTGATGTTCACACACCTCAACAGCTGCAAGTGAAGCGACAAATGGAGTGTCCTACTTAATTTATTTTCGCCAATAAAGTTCGAAAAAGGATCTCGTGACTTGAAAAAACTTTCTATTTATTTTTTCACCTAAATGTACATTTTATAAAGGGACACTTATTAATTACAAGATTCTAAGATTGTGTGACTTATCATTTATTTCCTCCAAAACTTTCTTTCTCTCAATTTCTTCAGTGAAAACTCTTTGGAGTGACCATCCAGTGTTAACAGTGCATCATGTATCCATAGTTTTCAGTTGCAATGGCATAATCTTCAGCTCCAATTGCACAAAAATGAGTGTCAGACTTTTGTACATTTTAGTTAATTATCGAAACCTGCAATAATAGAAAATGTACAACTCTGGTCATTGTGATGTAGAGCAACTTATGTTTCTTTCTTTTATATATATATATATATATATATATATAGGAAATGACAGGGTACCCGGCCCGGTCAGGGTCCTGGCTGTTTTTGAGCGTCCTGGCCCGGTGTCCCGGTTTGTTTTAGACACGGGTAGGAACTTCAATATTTATTTCCATATTTCGTTTGTCATTCATAATTTTTTTTTTTAGAAAAGACTTTCCAAAAAAGTAAGGGACGTTTTTTTAGTAGGTCTTTTTTTAGATTTTTTTTAAAGATTCTTTTCTAAAAAAAACGACGTCATTCAGAATGTCGAAGGAACGAAAATATAATATAAGACCCGGCCTGGCCCGGGTTCCGGCGAAAAAAGGTGTCCCGGTCGTTTCCTGATATATATATATATTTTAAAAGCATGCCTGAAATATTAATATTTATATATAATTACTTGTATCATTGATATCACCAAAGTGTAGGGCTTGTAACTTGGCTGGAAACTTTCCTATCTCAACTTGTAACTTGACTTGAGACTTGTCTCGACTAGGGACTTGTGGCCGATTAATTCTGCTACGTTTGGGCCCAAAGTGATTAGTCTGTAGCTTGCTACAATAAGTTCAAACCCTTTTTAAATGGCATTGTGCCGTTAATAGTCTCCATATGTTTATCAACTGTTAGTACAATAAGCAAATAAACTTAAAGTAAAACACCAATGGACCTGCGAGCAATTTTGATAAGAACTGCAGCCGGATATGCAGACTCCTTCTTCTCTCAAGATTCCATCTCTTGCCGGTCAAATATAAGTATTTCTTAATCAGTGCCTTATCTCATTTTCATTCGTCGGATCCTGAAGAGTTATATATGTATATTGTGCTGTCACTGTGTCTTATAGGTATTTGTTGTTATTGTTTTCCAGAAGTAATAATTTAGACTAGAAGGTATAGAAATTAAAGATATAGCGAGCTTATCGGACTCGTCAGATAAATACGTCATTGTGTCAAGAATATAGCTGAACGATGTTTCTCTGCTATTGGAGGGAAGAAAAATACGTCAGTGTGTTATGATTCTATCTCTATGATCAGCTTACGATGACGTAGTATAAATTACTTTGTTTATAGTGGACACACAGAAACAATAGAACGCTGTTTCTATGCTCCTGAAGGGAATCATCTCTATATCTTATATCTATATGCTAGAAGGTTCATTTATGTTAGGGTTTATAACGTTATTTCTTTGGAATAACTACAATTAATAATGATAAGCTTTTTGACGATTTTTTCTTCTCTTTTTTAGCTGAGAAGTCACGAATATGTGCTTATACGGCTTGTACATACAGTCGTACTTGAAATCCTGAGTCTTCATCATAATGGTCTACTATAAACTACATCATGATGATGAGGATAATTGTATATTCTTGAGGAGTACAAACATGTTATGTTATGGAGCAAATACCTAAGTAGGTGCTCCAAGTGTACTCCATTCTATCACCATAGTTGGACACGTCTTTTGAGGAATATGTTTAGTGTACATATTTTCCTTTTCTTTTTTCTTATCCTTGAGGATCCATTGATGATATATATATGTGTAAAAAGAAAATCAAACATGGTTGATGGATTTTGGAGGTCTCCAAGGGCTTAGGGATCTTTTCAAAAGGAGAAAAGACAATGGATAAATAAAACAAAGACAAACAAAGAGCTTTTAATTTTATCCTTAATATCGATGTTTTTTTAAAGCATTGTTTCAAAACTCAGTTTACCGGATACACCTTTAAAAAACTTTTGTACGTTTTATGATTTTATAATAAAGGAATGGTCATTTAAAATATTTAATCCTATGTGAATTTTAATGAAATGCATTAAAGAAAAAAAATATATAGAAAGATCAATTTTGAAAAAAGGAATGCTCATTTAAAATATTTAAGGCTTTTGTTATAAATAATATCTTAAGTAGTATGCAATGTGATTTTTATTAATGCCAAATATATAATGAATATTGACCAAGAATTGTATTTGTTTATTAATTTTAAGCAGAGAATTGATTTTTAAAGCTTTGATAATAACTTGGAAAGTCATATGCAGGGCTTTACGAATCTGGTAAATAAACTTACTGGGCATAAACGACCTTTTAACGCATATAACGCATATTGGCCTTTTTCTGAATATTTATCGTATATTTTGAACAAATTTTGAGGATATATATATATATATATATCAGGAAAGGACCGGGTACCCAGCCCGGTCCGGGTCCCGGCTGTTTTTTGAACGGCCCGGGCGATCATTTCAAGGGGATTGGACACTCCATAAAATCTCTCAATGACGACAGTTTGGCAATCGTCAAAGCCAAGAAACTGTTCAAGGAAGGTTAGCTGGCATTCATCAAGGGCAACTTTTCTCAACTGGTACGCGCCATTTCAAGCCTGCAAGAGCGCCTTCCACTGATAAAGAGCATTGAAATCCTTGAGATGGTGCAGATGCAGCTGATTGTTGAGCCCTTTGGCAGCAAGTTGAACAGTGTCCTTGAGAAGAATCCGGACTTCCAAAAATTAAATTCTACTCCAGAATTCTGAAGAGAGAAACATTGGAGCTCAAAGATGATCCCAAATTGCCGTTCCTCTTCTCGTGCGTTCCAATAACCTCTGTGGACTGCGAAAGGGTCTTCTCCAAACTAAAGTCTCTATTGTCTGACCAGCGAATCAGTCTGACAAAGAGGCATGTAAAAGATATGCTCATTCTCAGTGGAACAATGATTACATGACATAATTTTTATTAATTTAGAATATACATTATTTTTCAGCATATAAAGGCTTTTTTTGCTTATTTAACCTTTTTTCGCATATTTAGTCATTTTTTCCCGCATATTTCTGAGCATATAGGACATTGTTTTTGTTCCAAATTCCAACAGCTCTGGACAGGATAATATATATATAATATATATATATATATATATATAGATAAGTCCCCAGAAAAACACATAGATGGCGCCAGTGGATTTGTTTTCATATGACTGTCAGCTAGTACCAACCTTCAAAACATACATGCATAAATATAACAGCTGTCTGACAACTAGTTTGTGAGATATTGCGTTTTAAGTTAATCTACTTTTGTTATTGTGAAAAAATGGAAAAAGACGAATTTCGTGTTTTAATAAAACATTATTTTTTGATGGGAAAAAATACCGTCGAAACTAAAACTTGGCTTGAAGAATGTTATCCGGACTCTGCTCCATCGAAAGCAACCATATGTCGATGGTTTGCTGAATTCAAACGTGGTCGTGTGAGCACGAATGATGATAAACGCAGTGGACGCCCAAAAGAGGTGGTTACACCAGAAAACATAAAAATAATCCACAAAATGATTTTAAATGACCGTAAAGTGAAGTTGATCCAGATAGCTGAGACTCTGAAGATATCGAAAGAGCGCGTTGGACATATCGTGCATGAATATTTGGACATGCGAAAGCTCTGTGCAAAGTGGGTGCCGCGAGAGCTCACAATCGACCAAAAACAACAACGAATTGATGATTCTGAGCAGTGTTTGAAGCTGTTCAATCGTAATCAATCCGAATTTTTGCGTCGATATGTGACAATGGATGAAACATGGCTCCATCACTTCACTCCCGAGTCCAATCGACAGTCAGCTGAGTGGACTGCATATGATGAACCGAATCCAAAGCGAGGAAAAACGCAACAGTCAGCTGGGAAGGTTATGGCGTCTGTATTTTGGATGCACACGGTATAATATTCATTGACTATCTTGAAAAGAGGAAAACAATCAACAGCGATTATTATATAGCTTGTTGGAGCGTTTGAATGATGAAATTATTGAAAAACGGCCCCATTTGAAGAAGAAAAAAGTGTTGTTTCACCAAGACAATGCACCGTGTCACAAGTCAATGAAAACAATGGCTAAATTAAATAAATTGGGCTACGAATTGCTTCCCCATCCACCGTACTCTCCAGATCTGGCCCCCAGCGACTATTTCCTGTTTGCAGACCTGAAGAGAATGCTCGCTGGCAAAAAATTTAAGGACAATGATGGAGTAATCGCCGAGACAGAAGCCTATTTTTCGGATAAAACGAAAATTACTATAAAAGTGGAATCGAAAAATTGAAAGATCGCTATAATCGCTGTATCGCCCTCGAAGGCAACTATGTTGAATAATAAAATCGAATTTTGTCAAGAAAATGTTTTCTTCTTAGTTAGTCTCGGGACTTATCAGCCGACCTGTTATATATATATATATATATATATTATACACAGTGTGTAAGATCAAAGCCGGCGGGTTTCAGGACATCCTTTAACAAGGATTTTTTTAGCAGACAACCAACATATGAGAGATCATTTCAGTTGAATTTATCATCGTCATGGCTGCATATGAAAATCTACAGCCTGTTATCTGGAACGAACAAGAACCAGGTGTGCCTTTATCATGATTTTTTTGTATAAAGGGCAACACCATCAGCAACACCCAGGTCTCTGAGTTGCTCGAGATCGACAGAAGAAGGGTTGCTGAGCTCAGGCAGCAGCTGAAGGATACAGGGACCCTCGTGCTGTCGTCGACAGGGCCTCCAGGCCCTCCAGCAGCGGCCGCAAGGCCAGGACCCCCGACTTCATCAGGAAGTGTCAGACCATCTTCGAGCACGACCCCAGCAGGTCCATCAGGGATGTCGCCAAGGAGCTGCACGTTTCTCACGTAACTTTGTTGGCCTGTGTGAATGAGATTTGCGTTGTCACAGCTACAAACTCAAGGTTGGCCAGCTGTTTACACAGAGAAGCCCCCTAGCTCCCCCGATTTGAATCCTATGGACTATTTTTTCTGGGGCTACCGTGAGCGACACACCAACCGACTGGCTCACAACACAAGGCCGCCCTGATCAACCCATTATGATAATTGAATCATGAAATATTAATATTTAAGAAATGTCATTTTGTGTGCCTATAATTGTATTGTTTTAAATGTGTTTTTTGTCCCTATACCTCCTCAATTATAAAAATGAAAAGTATAAATAAAGCTTGCCTTTTGGCCGAAAAAAAACCCATATAAAACAGGCCAGGAAGTTGGACAGGGCCCTGGTGGCCAAGGCCTGCTCCTCCTTCCGCGCCAAGATCCAGCGTGTCATCGACGCAGAAGGCAATGGATTAAATAAGCAGAATCTACACATCTATACGACCATTTTTATGTGTAAATAATAAAATTGAACACAAATTAACGATTTTATGTGTATGTTAAGTTGAGAGAAGAAAAACGCTGATTGCTTACTGTATATATATATATAGCATCTATATACTATATACTTATATAATATATCTATATATATATATATATATATACCTATATATATATATATATATAGTATATATATATATATATATATATATATAATATACATAATAGCAAGCAAAGCTTAAATATTAAACTTTTTTATAAATTATTAAATATCCTTCATTTGTGTATGTTGGAGGGAGTGAATTTTTTTGGTGCACCCTATTTACTGGCATGTAGTATAATCCAACATGTAAAAGATATGGAATCCAGTACATTTCCGCTTGCTCCCAAAGTGAGAACGATAAGATTGGGTTAAATTAGGTTTGTCCCAGATTCGTCCTTTTGTGATGAGTTGGTCTATCTCATCAGAGGGCTTCTTCTTATTACTGAAAAATATCGTGGTGTTTCAAGCTCTACTCCAATAAGGGAGCTCGATAGCCGTGCGTGTTAAGGCGTGTTCACTCTCAATGTTGGGGGCGCAGGTTCGAATCCCGAGAGGGGATGGCCAATTTTGGTCTACCTCATTGATAAGATCCTAGGTTCGATAGACTAATTATAATGCTATATTTATTCCTGTTGGATGCAATTCTATCGAACCATATAGGCAAAAGAAAAAAAATCCAATAATTTTTCAATCATCTTCATGGACTTGTTAAGTCATCAAGGAATACTCCACTGTAACTACAAGGATCAAGGATAGCAAGATGAGAACTTTCCTCGAAGAGGTATTTGATTGAAAGAAAGAATTTGGCCTTATTGGTCAATGGATTACGCTTCACTCGTGTAAGTTTGAGGAGTTTACATCAACTCAGAGCAAGAATACGTATCATTGGCCAAGGCCAGAGCAATCACACTAAGTGATAAGATTAAGTATTTTATAATATAAACTACACTTAATATCAATTAATGGCATCACTCCAGGGGGCTGAACTCCTGTAAACAAAGAGGGATATTTCCAATAAAATAAATAAAATGTACGTCATCACTTAAACGATTTGCCTGTTTATCTAATACTTACACCATCTAAATAATAATAATATGGGGACTAATATCGATGAAGCCACAACAATACACAATAATATGTTATTTGCAGGCTTGTGAGCGTTCAGCTTTTTTTTTGGGTTCAGCGTTCAAATAAATTAGCGTTCCGTTCATGTTTTTGTGCGTTCCGTTGGGTTCAGTGTTCAAATATTTAAAAAATAATTTCCCAAAAAAGTACTGCGTAGTGATGACGTTTTTTTAGAAAAGAATTTCCAAAAAGTATGCGTAGCGATGACGTTTTTTT
>CP045907.1:11402711-11420858 GCA_013387185.1 Caligus rogercresseyi
GGACTTTATCAGCCTCAACATTCATCAATCGACGACAAAATTATCACCCATTCTTCTTTTCGGTCTCACATCTACACTGCGATCTGCGTCGGAGAAACAAGCACAATAGAGTTTGCTCTATCAAGCTCTAGGAGTTACGTAGCGGAGCCTTGCGTCGGGGAAAACTATCGAAACGGAGGAATTGAGATCTATTCAAATTTCCGCTGCTGTTCGTTATTCTGCACTGGATATCAGATTCCAGGACGTACCGATCCCAGTGGAGGTTCGCGGGAGACTTGGTTCGCTTCTTTCCCTCATTCTCGGACAAACAGTATTTATAGAGGTTTTAAACAGAAGACATTTGTGTGATTAATTTACCTGTTTTATTTTATTTGTCGCTGTGTGATTTTTGTATCGTTTTTATCCGCATTGTTTAAAAAAAAAAGATTTAAATCAGAAAAAAATGTTCAAACTAATGGATTCCATTGGAGCCGTTGAGTTTTGAAGGAGTAGAGAAAAATGACGGTAAGGACGTATGATTGCTCAGTGGAAGTGTGTGTTAGAATCTCAATGTTGGGAGCCTAGGTTCGTCTTCCGAGAGGGGAAGGTCAATTTCGAACGACGTCATCCAACAGATTCTGACTTCACTGGGTTCATTTTAACACTATAGGTATTTTTTTATTCATTCCCAGTTGGAGTAGTTCCAAAAATATGAAAGAAATGTAATTGAAGTAAGAAAGTTATTGAAGAGGGTAAAAATTGACTGTGTAGTTAAATAATATTCTTTGATATTTCTTTTAGTGTTTTATAACCAAATTATCATGTGACTTTGCGATCATGAATAAAGGCAATGTGAACAACCTTTAAGTGAAAAAATTATCTGAAATATCAAATCATTTTTTTTTTTGCCTATATAGCTCGATAGAATTGCATCCGATAGGATATAAATAAGCATTATAGCATTAAAATTAGTCTATCGAACCTAGGATCTCATCAATGAGTAGACCAAAAATGACCATCCCCTCTCGGGAGTATTCGAACCTGCGACCCCAACATTGAGAGTTGAACACGCCTTAACTCGCACGGCTATCGAGCTCTTCTTTTCTTTAAATGACAAAACATATCATAATGCCATAATGATAATTATTAAGCCATGTGGCGTTATTTTTTTTCCCCATCAGCAAAGGCCTTTATTTATCTAAGTGACAAAAAGTAACATTCTTAAATAAATAGTAAAATTGTGCTTTTTACAATAAAACATAAATAAACATTCTAGTTTATAATAGTTTTCCCCTTTAAAGACCTAAAACTCGTACCCTAATGAATTATGTAACAATGATGTAACGAATTTAAAATACCAAGTTAATGAACAAAGACAGATAATACGCATACATAATTAAAAACGAAGATAATAATCCGATTTAAAGTCCATAAGCTATTAGTTCTCCGTGTCCTTAGTGGCGTAATTTCATTTTTGTATACATGTAGTTTCCTACACTATGATATACTTCAACAATAAAAATCCATAATTCAACCAACTCATATATGTAGAGGTATATATATGAGCCAAAAGATAATATAACAAATATAATATATACTACAATGTTTTATATTCGTTTTAGATTACAATTATATATATAAGACTAAATCATTAATCAAAAAATTATAGTATTTATATTAAATATGTCAATTCAATGTATTAAAAGCCTTATAAATCCTTATGGACTGTATCAAAATATATCTTTACATGCATTACTATCTACTAGCTCTTAAGACAACTTTAAGGAGGATGATTATATGGATGTTAAAAAAGTATTTCCATTGTTAGAACCATGAATGACCATGAAGTGTTTGTTGTTATTGTTGTTAAATGAACTATTCATGTCATATAGAACATACAAGAGTGTTTGCGGAACTATTAATACAATTACTCGGTACTTTCCTTCTCTGAATGTGAACATTGTACTTTGGATCCTTATATTTATAAGGCTTATAACATTATATGTATTAAAGTTATTTGAAAATATGAGAGTAATATAATTGAGTTGTCAAGTAACAAAGTTACGGAAGAGTGTAAAATTGACTGTTCTGGAATATCCCATGAAGATAAGCGACAATGAATGCTAATATTAGGTTTTTAGCCCATTAGATCCTCATCTCTCAAACTCTAATGTATACGTGGGATATCAAGTACGTGTGCTATGACAAGGTCTGTATAATAAGGTTCTGGCAATACAAAAACAAACGTGTAATCCCTGCAGTATAACTACTCAATGACGTCACTGGAGAACGAATATATATATATATATATATATATATTTATATATTTTTTATTTTTTTTATACACACACACATATCTATATATGTATATATATATTATATATAGATATATATAGATAGAGAGAGAGATTGATATATAGGTAGTTAGATATAATCGTTCTCCGGTGACGCCATTGAGTATCACATACTACATGTTTGTTTTTGTATTGCCCAGACCTTATTATACGGACCTTGTGCTATGATCCTTAAGAAATTAATATGTCTTAAAATTCAATAGTACATTTTCATGATATGTACAACAGAATACATAAAAATATGATAACATATAAAAAATCACATTTTAGTTTATAATAAAGTAAATATTTTAATTTACAATTTAGTAAATATTTTAATTTATAATTTTAATCTTAGGGGTTGAAATAAAAGGACTATTTTTATCAATAAAATACATATACAATTCTCTCAATTGACATGCACACTAAAATATATTTATATAAATTTTGAACTTTAAAATTACATGTCTTGCAATTCTTAAAATTCTTCATTATTGTAGATAATGTCTTTCGGTGGATGGAGGAAAGAGAAGGGAAGTATTGGATTTCCTTCGAGGTCACAATCCATGAGTCAACCGAAAGGGAGGGATCTTCAGGTCCAGGGAAGCATATCTTGTCGCTGCCGATAGGAGTAATGGCCTAATATCCGGTGATTTCAAAGGGTTTCCGGAAGTAATTCGATTCGCAATTAGAGCAATGTAGTTCAAGATTGCGAAGTTTATTACTTTTTTCTCGTGGGGTGGTCCATTTTCTGCTAAGTTCAAACAAGATAACGTCTTTCCGGTATTTGGTCGAACTCTCTTTTTCAAGCCTTTTATGTTCAAACTTACAAATTCTGTGAGAATTTGTACTGCTCGACATTCCACAAAGGCATGGAGGGTCATATTGAAAATCTCGCCGCAATCTTAGCAGGGTTGCAAAAATTAGATACAGTCACCCGATATCTGAGGTTGGGCGGTGAATTTCTGTCATCATGTTTTTTTTTTTTTTTTTTACCAAGGTAAAACTTTATTCACATTAGATTATATCTTATAATATTCATAAAAATACATTAAAACGTCGTGTTATTAACAATATGATCAACCAGAGAAGTAATATTTTTAGGTAAAGGAACTCGAGTAGATCTCATTTTATACATAAAATATTGGGTTTTAGTGGTAATAAAATTAATTTCTTCTTGGTACGGTCCATTATAAAAGTAAATAAAATCCTTACTCCGTAACTGTATATTAAAAAAATCATCAAATAACAATTTTAGATATTCTAAAATTTCTACCACATATATGCACTCTAATAAAAAATGTTTTGATGTCTCCAGCGAATCCCCGCAAAAAAAGCATAATCTTTCCTCCGCTGTAGTCCCATATATACTACCAAATGTCAATGTGTTGGTAAGTACTCTGTATTTAAACCAATAGAGAGAGTGATTGAACATTTTTGATTTTAAACCATGCATTAATATATTTACTGGTGTTCTCAGCCCGTAATCTTCTTTCCTCCTCTCAATTTGATTTAAAAATGACTTTTTGAATTTTTATCCACTAAAAAATGTCGGAGTTCCTTATTACTAATTAGTTTTATAAAATTGTAAAAACTATTTCTTGGACCGAACTCTCTTTTCTTAAAATTAACCCATTTTAAAACATTCATCCTCTCCAGTCTTTCATTTGCTGTAAAATTACCTATTTCATTAAAAATATCCCCAAGGCAAACTATTTTTTTCCCAATAGAAGTATTTAAAAAAAAGATAACCTCCCATTTCCAACAACTGGTTCCTGCCATTTCATTTTTTGTAATAATAAAACTGCTACCCTCTTTATTGATCGCATTATTCTGATACCAAAAAGGACTAATATTTGCGGCTAAATCTAGCACAGAGTGTGGTCCATTACCCTCTTCTCCCTCCAAGGGGCGTCCTACCTTTTCAAATATAGTCCCCTTAATGCTTCCGTCCAAACTGAACCACTCTCCAAAAGTCTTTTCAACCATTTGAAGAGTATTACTTTCCAAAAGCTTTCAAGCTCCAACAGACCCAAATCTCGCCGCAATCTTAGCAGGGTTGCAAAAATTAGATACAGTCACCCGATATCTGAGGTTGGGCGGTGAATTTCTTGTCATCATGTTTATTGGTGAGGAATCCATGATATTTTTTCCACTTAAGGGGAAGGTCCAGAAACTTTAATATTTGTTCGCAACTAAATCCACCTTATCGTTATAAGATTTTCTAGATAATTTAAGGTACCATGGAGTTAGTAAGTTGATGTTTTATGGATAATCTATATAAAGGGAATCTAACCTTCCATCACCAAAATTATGGAGAACCAATATTCCATGTCAAATGGCTTCATCTTCTAACTCCTCTGGTTTCCTTAAGTTAAGGAAAAGAAGGTCTTTTTCGGTTCTTTCTAACTATTTCCAACGTGGAATCGCTATCAAAAGATGGATTATACGACCAGACGATTCGTTGAGCTGATCCCCAAATTAAAGTAACCCTTGAGGTTATTTCATTCGTCATATCGGTGCCCAACATGAGCCATGTATATAACCCGCTATACGAAATTGTCCTCCTCCATTCCGTATCTCTATTCTTAGTTATATCAATAAAAACATTAATATAAATTTTAGGTACACTAACAGACCCCTGAGAAAGTCTTCCCCCTAAAAGTTTTCTTGACCTTTTGATTGCTGGTAGGTAACTATGGTGAAACAAGTTGTTCATCTAGGAAATTTGAAGAGTCCACCTGGAAGATCATATTTTAGGTTCAATAAGATGAGTTTCTGGTCCGAATTATAGTCGATTAACCCTTATATGTCTTACAAACACAAGATCTTATTTTCCTCCTGTGACTAGCAAAGTGCGTATATGTATTTCCTCATTGAAAAAACTTCTGATTCCATCCGTCGTTAAAGTTTATGGTTACCTTATTTTCGTATGGAATTATTTACCATTAATTTTAGGTAGGTCTCTACGAGGAATTTACTTTTAAAAAAAAATAATTTCTAGTTTGTTATATGATATTAAATCAATCTGTTATGATAATATAAAAATGAACTAGGATCTTGTGTTTGAGAAGGGGAAGAATGAATTTAATATATAAAAATAAAGAACAGTGATTATTTTAGGTATAGAGAATTTGCTTCCAAAGCAGTTAAACTAAGAAGTGATTATATTGTAAGAACAAAGTCTTAAATTTTAGAAAATATTAAGCTAACTTTTAACATCATATCAATAATTGGTTCAACACATTAAAAAAACATATATATTTTTGGAGCCTACCATCAACGAGAGTTGATTTATATCAATTGACATTATGAAAAAATTGTCAGCAATCATAATAGGAGGAAAGAGATGCACCAAATTACACTTTGGTAAAAAGTCTAGCTTCAATTTCAATTAATCAAGCCATAAAGTACATGAATAGTATAATAATGACACTTTAAAAGCATTTAGAATGGCTTTTAGGTAATAAATTGTTTGAGTCGTCATTCCTAAACAAATTTTACTAAACTTTTGGGTAAATTCAAGGATTTAAAATACAAAGGTTTATCGTTTATTTATGTTTTGTTTTATTTTGTCAAGTTACTTTATTATAATTGAATTTTAGTGTTTGTTCATATTTTAAACTAAGATGTTTAATTATGTTTTTACGCATTAACATCATTTTATTTACATTCTCTTTTTTTGTATATATTTTATGAACTGTGGAATAAATACACAATTTCAAAAGTTTTTTTGTAAGGTCGCCATGTCATATGCATACCAATGCAAAATCAGAATCAAAATATTGGTCATGACAAAAAAACAGTGCTTCACATGCAGTCAAAAAAAAATCTTATGACGTCATTGTTCCTCTCTCTCTTTCCTTTTGCAAGAGAAGCAGGAGGGAAAAAAAGCTAAGAGGAGACCTTGCTGCTTTCTTGAGTTTAAACCCTATGTGACTGCAGAGGCCCGAAGTAAAAAGGAGGCTTTCAATAATCAGTTATGGATATAAAGAGAGAATATATACATGAACATACATCATGCATAACGAATCTAGTTAATGCAACTGAAACTCCCACGAATATACATTCAGAAATAAATTGTTTTCTACATAAGAACAATAGATAATTGATGATTGACTCCAGCATATATATATATATATATATATATCGGGTGCGGGACGGAAATTGCAACACTTACCTAGTATATTGTTTACACCCTTTTGTGTCTGTTAAAAGGATTCGATCAGAAAATATAAAAAATATAAAGTGTTAATATAACTCTTATTTCAATTTTTTATTCAGTATATCCGCCCTTAACAGCAACAACAGTTTCCAGACGAGACATGAAGGCCTGACAGACATACCGTATGTAGTGAGCGTCCATTCCATCCCAGTGTTCATCAACGGAGGCCTTCATGGCTTCAATATTGGGGTGACGTATTCTGCAGGCCCTGGCCTGCACATGCGGCCAAAAAAGTCCAAAGGGATTACATCAGGGCTGCATGGAGGCTACTTTTCCTTACCAAAATGGGATGCTCTCTGACAAAAAAATTGGGTGGATTTTGCTGTAAGGGCTGGTGTTCCATCCTGTTGGAGCACCACTTTTGGTTTGGAAATGTTGCCTGAACCCAGGGTAAAAGTTTGGTGAGCAGCTCTTAAATGTACGTGGCTACATTCAAGCGAAACCCTCGGGGAAACCAAATCAATAGCATTATGTCCCCTGGTGAAGCCACGAAGACCACAGACATGGCTGAGGCTGGATGTTTGATAGTGGTAATTGTTTTAAGGTCTTTATCAACATCTTCAAAGACCACAAACTTGTCATTTCTTTTATTTCTGACCGGATCCATAGTCCAGTTCTTTTCATCACTGAAGATGATGATCCTTCCAGCTGGTACAGATTTCAGGTCATTGATCGGACCCTTGCAACGTTGGAGATCTCTCTTTGATTGGAGGTGTCAATAATGGCCTCTCCAACATCACTAGGGACTTGCCACCACACTCCTTGACAGCCTTCTGACCGTACTCTCATCAACACCAAGGTCCTTGGTATGTGCTCTCATGCTGGTGGTAGGAGCCCTTTGGATCACATTACAAATCAATCGTGGTTTTAATTTGTACTTGCCACCACTCCCAGATTTCCTCTCAGCCCCTTGTTAATGTCCAACTTTTTGTTGAGGCGGTAAATGGTCGATCTTGCCACGTTCAGTTGCTAGGCAATCTCAGTAGGAGTCTTACCCGCGCCAAGAAAAGTCGACACTTAAACTCTACGGTCTCGTTCCATCTCTCTGCTTATTCTTAGAGGAAAATGATATTAACATAAAAGCATAAACATAAACACTGCTACCGAAGTTATTTGTAGAACATTTTGTTTGACACCTCTCGTAATCTCAAATCGAATTTTTGTAAGTGTTGCAATTTCCGTCCCGCACCCGGTATATATATATATATAAGTATATATACCAGAGCTGCGACTACCGAATATAAATCGGTATTCGATACTACCGACGGTAGATTTCAAATACCGAACCAATTATACGATATTCGGCGGAAACTACCGAATACCGTACCGATGGCAATCGGTACGGTATATTTGAAAGTATGACTTTTGTCAAATTCACATAGAGACATAAAGATATAGAGAGCTTATTCTCTTCAATAGCAGAGAAACATCGTTCAACTGTCGCTTTGCCCAAGCGCTCCCTAGTGTGAAGAACTTGAACTTTGCAAAATAAATAAACAACTACAACTTATAGTATTATAGAGCAGATACATAAATATACATTCACTATAAGCTTATGCTATGCATTGAATACTAGAGTACCTGAAAGTGCATTTAATATCGGACAATAAGAGACAGTAAATAAATAAAATCTATAACCTTCCATTTCCTACAAAATCCAGTACATATATAGATTTGTATGTATTAACTTTCAAACTATCTCTAATAAATTATAACAAATGATGTATTTAATTCTCCTTTGTTATAAACTGTCCGATATATAATGTATATGAAGAAGTAAAAGCAGATAAAAATTAAATTTCTTTCTTTTTCTAATCTACCGTACCGAATATCAATCGCAACTGTAGATATATAATAAAATCTACCGAATACCGATATCGATCGTTAGAAGGTATATACCGAATATCGAACGGGCGGTAGATTTTTCTACCGAGTCCCAGCTCTGATATATATATATATGTATCACTATTTTAATTCTACTATGATTGGTGTTTTATGATTGGTTTTCATAAATAGATAACCCTTACATTGTGAGGGCTAAGAAATATATTGTATTTTTTATAAAATAACATTACTCTGAGCTATATCCATCTGATTGTTGCACTATACGTATATAATAAATAATATCTAATAATTCACATTATAATCAAATAAAAGCCATAGAAATTTGTCTTGGTTAAGTTATTTGTTAGTCTAGTTGTTGTTTTTAATTCTTTAAGAGATTAAGCAGAGACAATGCACGGTTTGAATATGCTTTAGCTATGCAAAATATTGATTGAGTAAGTTGCTTGATAAGAAACTAAATGATCGTAAAAATGGATTTTGGTTTCACCTCCTCCTTACCTCCCCAAATTGCGTTCAAAGGTTTCGTTATGAAGCAAAACTTTTTGTTATTATTTATTTTGAAAAATATTACTTTTTACAAAATTTAGATATGATTAATTTTTAGATTTGTTACTTTTTTCAAATCTTTGTCAAATAATAGTTAGTGCCAATAATTGAACCTAAGTGCTGACGCACCAACCATATTCTAAGAACAGCTCCTACTTGGGTTTTTTATAATCTAAAGAAGAAAAAGAATAAGAACGTACTCATGTCGGCAGAAAAATGGTTCTAATATAGAAAGTTGACTGGTTCACTGGAAGTTGCCAGCAAATTTTTCAAAGATGATCGTAGAAACTGTTTCTTTTGCAAGAAAGAAATAGAGCCTACTGAGCATTTACTGTGGAAATGCCCGTCTTTAATTGAAACATATTGGGCCGTTCAAGATATTGCCATGGATCATTTCAATGAAAACTCATCAAAGGAAGACTTAATCATCTTCTTGCGCAATTCAAATGTGATGTGGTTTTAACAAAAGTCCACTACGTTATATATAACAATTATGAACTGTATATACATATATATGAAACTCAAATAATTTATTTAAAACCCATTGCTGTCGTGTTTTTTATTAATATGATTATTGTTATTTAATGTTATACAATTCTAACGTTACCCCTTTTGATATTTGATGCTTACCGTTATGTATTCGTGATAGTTATTTTTTCAATATATTGAATATAATCCCCTGCGGCCAAGAAAAAAAGAAGATACTCATGTTGATGTTTTTAAGTTATTTAAAAAAACATTTATTTTCAAAACCTTAATATTCATACAGTATATTTTGCACATAAATTAAATTGTATATTATTTCTTTGTTTTCTACGATCATTTAGTTTCTTATGACGCAACTTTCGCGGGGTGGAAAGTTTGATATCTTAAGATTATTTTTTTTCGTTAACACCCGCTACTACATTTAAATATATATATTCACTTTCTATTTTTTCATATTGACTAATATATTAATTTGATGCTATTTGTTTAAATGAACTTAAAAATACACCTAGTTCTTTCAACTAGTTATGGCGTTAAGGATAATGTTTATAAAAATATATATATAAAACTTATATAAAAAACAATAAAATATATATACCATATATACAATAAAATCCATAATAAAAATAATAATAATAAAGCAAAGCCATTTGACAAAAACAAAAGAGGACTTTATATTGGCGTTATTTTAGAATGTTTTTGGCAATTACCGTTGCTGCACCACGTTTGGAAAAGAGAAAGAAAAAAAAAAAGAGAGAGAAGTGAGGCAAAATACTCTCTCCTTCTTTTTTCTTATCTTCCTATCCTGCTAACAGTAACAGCAGTTACCAAATGGTAATTGTATTTTCTCATATCAAAGGATCATTTTTTTGGGAGAGTACGTGCAAAAATGTATTTGCTTATTTCTCTTAAAGTATAGCGATTTTTAGAGCACCAAACATATCAAATGAAAGCTTGGTACACCAGCTTTAATATTTTGGTATACTAAATCATGTCAATTTAATAAGTAGAGAGTTATATGTACATTTAAAAAACATATCTCGCGTACAAAATGACGCATATAATGGATTATAAATGCGTCAGAGACAAAGTAAAATTTTGAGAGGATACCTTGACGCAAATCTAAGAAACACATTATTATTTTTTTTCATAATCGATTTCTTATAGGTCAATACAGGCTCTGAATCATATGATGTAAACTCAGATTGTACTGAATTCTGAATTGATAGAATGCAACCAAGGTCATTTTTGGATTTATCATCAAAGGTTTACTAAACTTAAAAATACTATTTTACTCTGAAGCGAACAAGTCATCTTCTACAGGCGAGTGAAGTTAATTGATACAAAAAAGCTATGAAATATGCTAACAATACACACTCCATTTTTTTCTTTGTTTTTACTGAAAACTTTGTTTTATTAAAAAACATCAAACATACGTCTGGTAGTAAATTAGATTTCCTTTAAATTAATAATTATTATTGAAGTCTGTAACGTCCACCATTTTGAAGAAATTTGCGGAAAACTATATTTTTACTAAATTTTTAAAACTTTGACCTCGTTGCGCGACCTCGTAATGTTGACCGATTTTGTTCAAACTTTGTATGTCGTCTTCTTTTATCACCAAGAAACAGAAAATCCACAATGTTGCTAACATTTCAAACATTTGAAAAATAAGAACAGCCCTAATATATATATATATATATACTATATATATATATAGGGTGGCGAACCAATTTTTCAGTAAAATGTAAGTTCAAATTGCACCGCTGCTATTCGGTTTAAACCGGTTTCAAGGGTCTCAGCTTAAAGCTTATACAAACACTAACAACTTTTGTGGGAAAAAATCTTGATAATTGCAGCGATGCCGAAGCAGGAGTCGAAAAGAGAAACGTTGTCTGTTCTCCTCCGCGCTGGAGTTCACCCGAAGAAGGCTGCCGAGACCATTGGAGTGACCGAGCGCACCGCCTACAACGTGAAGAAGGCCATCGAAACAAGTCAGGGCACTTCACGTGCAGCAGGAAGTGGTGGCCACAACAAAAAACGAGATTCGGACCTCCTGGGACGACATCAAGACCCGAATTGAGAATGATCCAACAACCTCAATGAGGAGCATGGCAGGGAGCTTAATGTCCACCACAAGACCATCCAGATCGCCGTACATGGCGATCTTGGCATAAAATCTTTTGCCCGGACCCCAAAACATCTACTCACCGTCAAAATGAAGGCAAGACGAATCGAACGATGCAAAAAAGTCCTCCAGTACTACAAGTCATCTGGCGGCAAAGTGAAAATTTTCTCCGATAAGAAGATCTTCACTTTGGACGCCGTAGTCAACCGTCGAAACGACCGATACCTTGCCACATCAATAGATCAGGTTGAGGGTCACTATCGAACAAAACATCCACAGCAAACAATGTGCCTGGGTGTCGTGGCGAGCGACAGGCAGAAGATGCCGCCCTATTTTTCAAGCCCGGAGAGAAAGTCGACACTGCCGCCTACTACAAGGTCCTGAGATACACTGTGCTGCCTTGGCTCAAGTCTACATACCCCTCCGGCAACTACACATGGACCCAGGATGGCGCACCGTGCCACACCTCCAAGAAAGTCCAGGATTTCTGTCGTGCCAACATGGCCGATTTCTGGCCCGCCGACATGAGGCCAAGTTCGAGTCCGGATTTAAACCCACTCGACTTTTCTGTTTGGAGCGTCTTGGAGAGTCATGTCTGCAAGACATCTCACGCAAATTTAACGTCGCTACAGCAAGCCATTGTCGAGGCCTGGGACAACTTGACCGAGGAGTATATTAAAAGGAGCTGCGCCAGCGTCCAGCGTCGTGTCGAGGCTGTCATCGCCAACAACATTTAATGAAATCACGCCTATGTGTACACTCTTCTTCGTGTTTTTGAATTTTTTGAATCGTTTCATTAGTTCAGAATATATCATCGATATTGTTTTCCTTAACAGTTTACTGAAAAATTTGGTTCGCCACCCGGTATATAATGTACCGAGTGTACAAGTGAAACTTTTACACTCGTATTTAGTTAATGCTAGGCTTCGTGATCTTCTCAGATTCTTTCCGACAAAATACCAAAAAAAAAATGCCCGACAAGGGCGTTCTGCATTCCACGTTGGCCAAGAACTCGCGCGGGAAGAGTTTGGTGAGGTTGGAGAGGCCGTTGCTGGCCCCTGCAATGAAGGAAAAAAAATCGCCAACACTGCAAACCTCTCATCAACAATGCCAAGAGAGCCAAAGCCTTGCTGTGTCGTCATCTTCAGCGATGAGAAGACGTAGACCGTGGATCCGGTGCAAAACAGGCGCAATGTCCGGTACCTGAGCTTTCAGGGACGTCGGCGAGAACGTGAGGACCCTCACCACCACCAAGCATCCAGCCAGCGTGATGTCCTTGGGATTTGTGGCCTCGAAAAGGAAGGCCATGGATCTCATCGGGTTCCCGACCGGCTCACCGCGGCCGACTACATCGAGATCCTGAGGACCAAGTTCATCCCCTGGGTCGGGAGAACTTCCCCGATGGGAATGTGGTGCTCCAGCAGGATGGAGAACCCGCCCCTACGGCGAGGGCCACACAGGCGTTCCTGGGGCAGGAGATAGACTTCTGGGCCAAGGACTTGTGCCTCCCCCCCAAAGCCCCGACGCCAACCCCTTGGACTACGCCTTCTGGTCGCACATTGAGTCCAAGGCCTGCAAGCTTCGCCACCCGAACATCGCCGCTCTAAAAGCCGCCGTCAACCAGGAGTGGTCCGGCATGGACGAGGACTTCGTGGTCAAGGTCTGCCAGGCTTTCAGGAAGCGCCTCATGGCTGCCAACGGCGGGTACATCGAATGAAAAGATTTAAAATATACCTATGTTCTTTCAGACTGTAAAATTGGGTTTCACGTGATTCTTCTTGCTGCTGTACTAGATCTGAATAAAGTTTTACCTGTTAAGTGTATTTTTTTCATTTTTAAACCGGTAAATATATATATATATATATATATATATATATATATATATATATATGTGTGTGTGTGTGTGTGTAGATTTGAAAGTATTTGTTCTTGCCATACAAGTTTCTTCACACTCCTAAAAAATAAATATTTATATCCGGTAGGCTTTTATACACAACACAGCATTCTGAGCTTTCTTGGTACTAATGCGCCCAGTTTGTTTAATGTGCAGGCAGCCGTTCATTGCTGTGATTGAGTACATAAATTGAGCATTATCAAGATTGATTGATTAAAAATAAAGGCCAAATGAAATGGGATTTTGAAGAAGGAATGAGGAGGGTCTAACTTTGAGAAGATTAGAAATAAAAGAAATACACTTTCAATCAATCAATCTTGCTGTTTTTAACGTAAGATATGAAAATAAATATTGAAATATAACCTTATTATTTCATTTCCTCAACTTTTGTATATGTGTACACCACCGGTTCTAGAAATACTTGTCCCTCGATTCCCGCGCTACTGGAATGTTTGAATCGAGGAGGAAGCATGGCAAGAATTCCTAAGGTAGGGAAGCGTAAAACAGATGAAGGTAATATCTGATTGGCAAACTAAAACAGTAAAGGCAAATATGTCTGTAGTCTGCCATTTCATCAATACTTAATTACGTACAACTGCCACATCAAGAGAGAGAGAGAGTACAAATGATGATAATTTTCAGTTAGAAACCTACTTACAATTACTTTGTCCTGCCTTCCCTCAAAACGTATCTTGAAGTTTTAAAATTATTGTGAAGGAATATTTTATTGAGGTCTTTATTATTGGGAATGCTTTACAGGGCCTTTAAATGGTGCCGGCAGCCTTTAAATGTTGCTGGCAGCCTTTAAATGGTGCTGGCAGTCTTTAAATGGTGCTGGCAGCCTTTAATGGTGCTGGCAGCCTTTAATGGTGCTGGCGGGCTTTTAATGGTGCTGGCAGCCTTTAATGTTGCTGGCAGTCTTTAAACGTTTCTGGCAGCCTTTAAATGGTGCTGGCAGCCTTTAATGGTGCTGACAGCATTTAAGCGTTGCTGGCAGTCTTTAAATGGTGATGGCAGCCTTTAATTGGTGCTGGCAGCCTTTAATGGTGCTGACAGCCTTTTAATGGTGCTGGCAGCCTTTTAATGGTGCTGGCAGTCTTTAAACGTTACCTGGCAGTCTTTAAATTGTGCTGCAGCCTTTAATTGTGGCAGCCTTAAAGGGGGGTCTTTAAATGGTGCTGGCAGCCTTTAATTGGTGCTGACAGCCTTTAGAATGCTTATGGCACCACACTTCTATAATGTTTTTTTTCATCAATTATCAACCCAGTTTTATTATAATGAAAATTCTTCAAGACATCCACAAAAGTGATAGTTTTGCTGGTGTATTATCAAATCAAGTTGTATAAAAGCTTTCTGTTATGCGGACGACATGACATTGGTCCTTAGTGGTAGTCCCTTAGTCACCATTAAAAGCTTAAGAAATGCAATTAAACTTCTGTCCAACTTCTCTCAAGCGTCTGGACTATAAATTAGTTCAGAGAGAAAACCGAAATATTGAGTCCTTATGAAGAGCTTATAGAAAAAGGATGGCCATATTTCCGCACTGTCAGGAATATAAATCTTCTAGGAACCTGGGTTGGACCACATGGATGTCACAATAACGAAGAGGAAATTATTAAACGAATTTTTAGGCATGCTCCTTCTTCAAGAGTCTCAGCCCAACTTTTGGGACAGACGAATTGCTTGGAACACATATATCACTTCGCAAGTCCTGCATCTCCTAAGAGTAACCCCACATAGGGAAGAAGTAGTTAAAAAAATAAATGAAATAAAAGCATCTTTCCTTAACCTGAAAAAAAGGAAAAACATATCTCACGATAGGCTACATAGCCTTGAATAGAGGAGGTCTATCTCTAACAAATATATCGAATATGTGGAAAACCCTGAATTTTATTGACGAGGAAATTGTGAACAGCCAAGAGCCGTGGTGCTCTATTTTTAAACATTTTTTGAAACAAAAAGGAGTCGATTTTAACAATAAACCAGAGGCAAGCTACAAAAGGGTGTTGGAAAATATTTCTCTGTTCTCGGAGACCATGAGAAACGGGATGAGGTTGGGAATAAGGAAGTCGTAATTAACTGGAGCTCTCACAGTGCTGGTATTTACCCTTGAAAGAACGCTTTAACTGTCCTGAAGTGCAAACAGTTTCTTGCGACGTCGCTGCAGAACTCTTCTGGTCATCTTCCACTATCAATAAAATGGCTGGATTGTCCCTGAAAAAAAGACTTGGAATTTTCCGAGGCCTTCAGAGGCACTTGTTCCTTTCAGGATGAAAGCCTGCACAGCACCCACTCATTTATCAGAGGAACTTTCAATAGCGATAATATGACCTTTTTGTTCAATCTCAGAGAAGACTGATTACCAACAAGGATGCAGCGGGAAGTATCCGCGTGATAAAAAACCGTCTGCTCTCCTCTTCCGAAAAGTGGTTCAAATATCGCTTGCTCTCTGGAACACTGGAAGTACGTTCAAAGTTCTTTAACGATAGAGAAGCATTTGTATCTTCTGCAAAAAAGAAAAGAAACAACGGACCACATCTTCTGGGGCTGTTCCGAACTACGAGAAACGTATTCATCAATACGTAGTATTTTGATGAATAGCTTCGGAGCCGTGACAGACAAAGAAGATTTTTAGCCTACTTTGCGGGAAAGGAGGAGGACTCAAAGTTAATGCAACGATTTTAAAAATTAAAACACAGCAAGTCATATACGCAAAAAAGATCCGCCAACGATACAAAGCTCCGGGGTATTATCTCCATATCAAAATGTAATAAAAGAAATCAAGGAAATTGATTGATGTTTTAACTATTACAAGTTTTTATGTGATGTTAGTTGACTTTTAATATATGTAACAATATTCTTAATGTACTCCTTTACACATTTTATGCCCACCCACATATTTTAGTAAATATTTTTACTAATACCCATTGTCCTTTATTGTTGAATTTTAATATTAACATATGTTCTGAATAAAGTTTGCCATCGGGCCACGAAAAAAAAAAATTATAATGAAAGAGCGGTCTACTCGACTTAGAGACTACTACATAGAGTTATAGCTCTACTTAACCTTTGGAGGCACCATTGGCATTCAAATGTAAATGGAAACAATAATAAAAAAGGACTGCAATTTTATCTGATGGTTCATGAAACAAATTTCATTTCGTCATAAATATATGACACTTCATAGTGTCAAGATGTTGAAGAAAAGCAAAAGCCGCAGCGTGATTTTATAATTTTATCGACTGGTTTTTATTAACCGTCTTCACATCGTTATTCACGTGTTCATTTTTTTTATGTTTTTATTGACAGGTAAAAAAATAATTTGTTCTGTATAATAACATATTGTTGTTCCTAAATTAATGATTTAATAAATGTGTTTTGATGTGGTCCACTATTGCACTATGTATATTTGTTTGTTTTTTTAGAATAGAAACTAAAAACACATTTTGTTGCCCCAATATAATAATATCTGTGTTTTTATATCGAAGCCCTAGTTACTTCAGCCTTCTTAATGAGATGCTCTTGTCATGGCAGGAATGGGCCAAAATTAGAATGATTACAAAAACTTCACCTTACCTCAAAACTAATAAAGCCCTTCTTGTAGAGTCTTAAAAAGAATGCAACGAATCACTCCCATGTTTAAGGGAAATTCCTTCAAAACTATGTATACCTCAGAAAATACTTTTTTTTTTTTTGCCTATATGGTTCGATAGAATTGCATCCGATAGGATATAAATAAGCATTATAGCGTTAAAATTAGTCTATCGAACCTAGGATCAAAAGACTTAAGAACTGTTCTCCCCTGCCTCAACACTTTGTCTGATCCGTCAAATTATGAGCACACCCCATCAGCCTTAGGTAAGTTGAATTTATATGAGACAGTGTTCATTAAAGACTTCTTTTTTTTGCCTATATGGTTCGATAGAATTGCATCCGATAGGATATAAATAAGCATTATAGCGTTAAAATTAGTCTATGAACCTAGGATCAAAAGACTTACGAACTGTTCTCCCTGCCTCAACACTTTGTCTGATCCGTCAAATTATGAGCACACCCCATCAGCCTTAGCTAAATTGAATTTATATGAGACAGTGTTCATTAAAGACTTAAATACTAATCTTTGGTCAGACGTTGAACAAGTTTTAGTGATATGTGAATCCGGGCGTTCATACTAAATTAAGATATAATCTGAAAAAATATAACCCGAAAATTCATAATGCCATCATAGCCCATCATTTCACTTTAAATATAGATGACCACCACGATTGACAAAGAAATTGTGACGATAATCTGTTCACTATCAAACACTAAAAAAAATATTTAATTTCAGTGTTTTTTTTTCGTTTAAATGTATATTTGAGAAGGGGCGTTTCTTTTCGTCAATAATGACTCGGGGGGCGTGAGTTATTATACACTAAACTCCTACACGTCAAATCCCTTATATGCTACAATCAATTGACTAGAATAAATGTAAAGCTCAAACGCTCGTGTTGTTTCCTCATCTTTCTCACCTTAACACTTCTATGGGGTTTGTCATTGTAGGTTCAAGTGCTCTCATTGAGGCTTCGGAAGGTTTCATTCCAAGATAATATTTTTATAGAGGCTTCGTTTTTTCTATGGGCCTAATTTATTCTTTCAAAATAGGATCATCAGATACCACAGCTGGCTTTAGACTTGTGTGCTCCAATTTTGTTTTTCCTAGAATAATTTT
>CP045907.1:11420958-11433813 GCA_013387185.1 Caligus rogercresseyi
GATGCTAGATATCACTATGGTATTATTATAGAGGTCGATCCTCCTTTATAAATAGACTTAGCCTTCCCAATTGGTTATCCAATGGGATATTATGGAACTCATGTCAGACGGATATGGTAATATCTTCCAAAACGTTAATCCATATAGAAAAATTTTTAGACAAGAATAAGATAATTGAAGGGTCATCATAAGTAGAGCACAGAAAAATATAACTTTTAGTTTTTTTTAAATTTACATTTATTCAACAAAGTTCATCACATTTTTTTAATCCTCTATTTATAAAAATACTTGTTAAACTAAATTACTTCTTTCGAATTTATCATTTTACTTTCTTGAATAAACTTTTATAAAACATTGTTCAACATCTCCAACATATTTTCGCCCCCGGTTCATTAGTGAAAACCGGGACAATCTCTGACATAGCTAGAATCTCGTTTTTAAGGAGGATCACGTTTCAAAGAAACAAGGACTTCCTGAAGATGACTGAACTCAATCTCAAGAACGTAGAATGTCCACAGAAGGCAAAAGATGTTGAATTTGTCAATACTATGTAGTAAATGTGGGAAAAGATGCTTTCCTTGCGGTGATGGAGAAGGAGGTAAACAAGAGGAAGGGTCAGAAACCCGACCTATGCATATAGTAAAGGGTGCCCACGAAACTTTTCCCTTTTGAGTTCGCTATAAAAATACTAATGGATATTTTTCAATAATTTTAATGGCCGCGGCTGGATTTACAATAGCCCATTCTGTCGATCCAAGTTTTTCAATTGTGTTAACTCTAATAGCTGCAACGGTGAATCCAATTTTTGCGGATATGTCAATAAACAAAACTGCCGAGACCAGAAAATATGTACGCAACTTTGGAAAAGCCAATGTATTCTCAACGAAGGACCGTTTAAATGCGGTTTCTGGACCAATTGCATCATTGACCCGTTTTTTTTCTTTCGAAAATTAGCAAAGATATGCCGTTACAGTCTATTGTTAGCGCATTCAGGCCATGTTGGAAGATTCACCAAATTGTAAGGAAGACATCCACGACATTTTGTTTCAACAAGAGCTACGTGTAATACAGCCACGTTATAGTGGATCTTTTGCGACCTGTCTTCGAATATCAAACGCCGAAACAGCAACGTCAACGGACGTCCTCGTAGATGCAATTTGATTTGTGTTGGACAATATTTTGCAGGAGCCGTTAAGGATAAATGCTAACGCCAATCATCCAGGGATGATTGACGATTTAAAAACACGAAATTGGAATCGCCATACGAACTATTAAAGTGCACACAATCGGAAATGTATTGACAAATTGGTTCGACTGAAGTGGCTACTGTAAGGCCATATGAATGATGTGCTGTTTAATCATTAACCAAATATTTAGGTTCCCAAAAAAATAAAAGTGTACATAAAAGTATTTCCATCTCTATTTTTGCTAGTGATATCAAAAGGAAAAAGTTTTGTGGGACATCTATTACATACTACTAAATAGAAAAGAAAGATTGACTCGACGACTATTTATCGCAAGTTATGTTGAAATAAAGGCTCATTATTTTATTATATATAAGACATTTAGATTCATGTTAAGGGTGATATTAAATAGGCCCTTCAAAGACTCGCAAATGACATGGACAATTTGTGTATTTTAAGGATCCTACTCTTCTCTCCAAATTGATGTTCGTATCTCAAGAGCAGCGAGTGAGGTGATGCTTAATGCATAAGGTCAACTGTTTAGTCACTCTCCTTTTTATTCAAACATCACGTTCGAGAGAAAAAGGTTGTTATTCTTAGTTATGATATATTCTCTTCCATTGAAGGATCTAAACAACTTTTTAAGCAAGACGACTACTGTTATCTAAATTGGTATATCCCAACTAAAGAAAATCATTTGATAGTGAGACTTATGAAATAAACATATCAACATTATTTGTGATTGATCCCTTTTTTTTCCTCCACGGTAAGATCTTTATTCAGCTTGAATGTATATATAAAAACAATAAACATGATTGCTCCACTTTTCTTCATTCTTTAATCAAAATCATTAGTGCGACTATAGCAGTGGGATTTGAAATTTGTAATTTTTACTAAATTTGTACGTCAAAGGTAATGGTTTTAAAACAATCCAAGACATTGAAGGATATAAGGGAGCTCGATAGCCGTACGTGTTAAGGCGTGTTCAACTCTCAATGTTGGGGGCGCAGGTTCGAACTCCCGAGAGGGGATGGTCTACCCTCATTGATAAGATCCTAAGTTCGATAGACTAATTTTAATGCTAAATGTTTATTTGTATCCTACCGGATGCAATTCTATCGAACCATATAGACAAAAAAAAGAATATTGCTAAACATAGGCTGAACCTTTGATATATGCGCTATAACAATCAATAATGCATAAACTAAATGAAGTGTTATAATTATGCACCATAGATGTATGCATATTAAGAATTTATGTGATGAACCATGCACAATATTTAATAATTTGAGCTAACCAACAAAAATATATATATATAATATATATATCCATGTTTTATGCAAATACCGTGATATTAGTAAAATAAATAAGACCTAATTACCCCTTAATACATAAAACTGGAATATTCGCCCATATATCAATGACTCACTCGGGAATCATTTTTGTCTATATCTCTTTTTTTATGCACAGTTCACAAAAAAAATATATAATACATAAGATTATATATAAAAATCGATGATAATACATAGTAAAACTATATAAATAAGTATTTTAGCTTAGAATTTTAGCATCGATGCTGAACAAACAAATTAAATACATTTAAAAGATCACATGATAACAAAAAAGTAAAAACAGTTAGGGGCGTTTATTAAAATATTTTAAAAGTCTTCTGTATATTACTTTACGAGAGTGTTAATTTGGGGGATAATATTTAATTACAGATGCCGCTAATGTCCATGAAGAGTCAGATGCAGAGGGAATTTTTAAGTCTAAACCTGCGTAGCGAGCTGCGGCAGATATTAGAATTGGCCTCAATTCCGATTGAATGATACTATCTGGGTCAATCTGCGGGCAATTAATCCTTTCGCCTAGAGGAGGGCACAATTTATTGCTTTCGCCCTTGCGGAGAGATCCCGTTTTCCAAGACCAAAGAGTATTGTGGCTTTGCAGTATTTAGATGCCTTGATGTCTTCCATGCCTTTTACTGTCTATATCTTTTTTAGTATATATTTTTTTCTTTAATCCTTGGTATTATATTCTTGTACTATTGAACATATATATTAATTTTTTGAGCTTTGTATTATGATTCTTTTGTGAGATAGATGAGTCCTAACGGATAGAACTCTTCTCAATCCTTCAGTCTCATCAATGGTAAATCACTATTATATTTATCAGTCCCAATTAGTTATTTTAAAACAAACTTCACACAACACCATGTCACTTGAATTTTCTTAACGATAAATGTAGCAATGTTTTGTATTGTAGCTAGGCGGCGAGCAATCTTTTTGTTTTTCGACACCAAACTTCTGAACCAAGGGCTTAAGTGGTTCCGAACCTCCATCCAGTGTTTTTATGCTAAGGCGATCCATTCTCAAATATGAGATTTACGTGGAAGAAGAGTTTTATATAGAAATATTGGCTCGCGATTAAGAAACCACATATCACTTTTTTAAAGATGATTCTGAATAGTATTATCCTTTTTTAACAATTTTCATTGGTTCCTGCTTTGATTAAAGCCGAACGATTAGTTATTTTTATAGGCCGGATGGAATAATCATTAGAATAGTTATTGGCTGAATGTGTGTAACTGAGTATATTTGCCTGGGGCACATTAGTTACATTCGTAACTAGTCTAAAATAAACAAATAAAAACAGTGAAAATATGTTAGAAAACAAACAAATAAAATGAAATAAACTGCCAATGCAGCATGGATTATGTGGGGACGCTGAGTCTAATGACCCTAGCTGTGGTCCTGGCAGCGTGAAGGGTCCTGACCAACCTCAAGGCTTAAACATGTTCCATACATGAGTGTATTGCACGACCCGTTCACAATTATATTTACTGCACTTTTAACATGATCCTACATTAATATTTTCAATGAGACCGGTGTCTTTCAAATATTTTGTGAGCATTTATAGTCCTTATTATTTATGTGGACATGGCTGAAGTCATCAGAAGACAAAAATTATCACACAGATTCAACCATTTCACCATTCCCCCCATGTTAGTCAATTGTGTAAGTAAGATAAACATGTGTGTGATCCATGGTTGTGGATTGAACGGAAAATCGAACGCTTGAACGGAATATAATTGAACGGACTAACGGAGATTTTGTTATTGACGTTCGTCCATTCAATTTATATTGTGTATTCAAAAGTGTGGACTTTTTTTTACAAAAAGAAGTTCAATTGAAATACTGCAAGTGATTCTGGGATAAAAGTGACGACGTTTTTTTAGCATGGATTTTTATATTTAAAATAGGTAATATTAGCTCATTACCTTCTGTGTCTACCTCAGAAGGGCCTACGTCTTCTACACTGTTTTTTGTCTTGTCCAATGATTCAGTTTGCTCATATTCAATGTGGGCGCATTTTTCTTCCTCTTCAGCTACTCCGAGGGGGGGTTGTGGAGGTTAGCGGGTCGTTCTCCTCATTGGAGATACTTTCGGTTTTCTGAAGACGATTGGGCATCCTCCGGGACGATGTGTTTTGCTGACATTTTATCTTCGATATTAATTGTGATAGGGACCGGAGTTCCGTCTTCGTATCTCCGTTTCATCCTTCTTGCAGCCATCTTCTATATTCAGAGGGGGATTTGGATCGATTTGGACATTTCTTATTAGATGTCCGAAACCGTAGCATTCGGCACATTGTTTTGTACGACCAGGGAAATATAGTGGTCAAATGTGTTGGTCAATAGGGAGATATACTGGGATATTCCTGGCACACCTATAACAGATACAAGAGCGTGGGGGGTAGAATTGACCACCCGTGCTTTCGTCTCATTCGGCAAATCCTTGATGGCTTCGCCTTTCACCACCTCAAATTTCTCCTCTACTCTCTTTTTCTCTCGTTCCATTGATTGTACTTGAGCAAATAGGCCGATGCTGTGCTTTACTGCGTGAGGGGCTATCAACCCTTTGACTTCAGGGACCCTAATTTGAAAGGGTAGGGGAACGTTCATAGCCTTCATCAATTCTCTCGATTCTACTTTTATAGTAAATTTTCTCCCTGTTTTATCTAAAAGGTCGATATTACAGGGCAGATTTAGTTTAGGGATGAGACCTTCTTCAGGATCCTCCTAGTTGAGGTGTACAGAGGACGGTGAGGGACCCTCGTACAAATCGAGTCTAAATCGTCAGGTTGTAGTTTTAATACTTCCGTCCATAGGGTCGTGGCATTTCCGAACGTCATTTCGTTAGGGGAAATGGATTTATTTTCGCCTACCTTACTGATGAAAAGTGGGATCATATACCATCCCCTTTCGTCATTTACTTCACCTTTTTTAGAGGGTTGTACGTTGTTCCTCTTAAATGGGTTCCACTCGGGAATTTCAACTTCTGTGGCTTTGCTGTACGCTTTCTTTGGAGCTTGTTCATCGGGTGTTAGATCCTTCGGACTTTTCGTTGAGCTATCCTTTCGGACGGCAGGGTTTTCGCCGACATATCCCGTTGTGTATGGAAGGCCTTCCACTTTTCAGTGAAATCCGACGAGACTTTGGTCTTGTGTGTTTGGGTGAGTTGACTTCTAAGAATTCTTGCATTTTCGACTGCCTCACAGACGCAGGTGAGGAAGACGATATGCCGGAGGGGGCTCAACCCTTGAGGGCTACTCCCAGAAAGGCCGGTTCTTAGAGAGTTCCTTTCAGCAGCACTTAGGTATTAGAAAATCGCTCTAAGCACTGAAAAAATGATTTTTTCGAATTTGACTATCCGAAAACACGTCTTGTTGTTTTACAAACAACAAAAAAAGTATCGCAAATTTTGTATGGAAAGCGACTATGTGACCCACTCAGGTAGCTCAAGCTTTCTTCACAACCGGAACGAATGGGGGAAGTCATTTTAAGATTAAGTTTTTGGGCGAACTCTTCGATTGCTGCAATGAATAGCAAAAGAGCCGATGGACACCCCTGCCTACAACCTCTTCCTAACGTTATTGGACTACTTTCAAGACCGTCCAAGGACAGAGACGAGGTACCATTAAACAGTAGCGCTCGAACGGGATTGGTGAATTTCCGAGGCAATAGCCTCCGTACTGATCTCAGGACTTGGCTGTGATGAATCGAATCGAACGGCTTCGAACAATCTACAGCAATAATTGCTACAAATTTACTCCTCTTTTTGGTAAAATCAATGCATGTTTGGACATTTTTAGATATATCACAGATTTGGTGATCTTTGAGAACCCTTTTTGATGACATCCATTTTTTTCTTCATTTAAAATCGTCTGCATCTGTTGAGAGAGGACGCCTGATAAAACACGGTAATTTTGATTTAAAACCTTGATAGGCCTCCAGTGACCAAAGTCCGTTCCATCTCCTTTTTTAGGTATTAAAACAATTCGTCCTTTGGTTAAAGAAGATGTACCCTACCTTTTTCTTCCATTTGCCTTTCATTCTTAAAAGAAAAGGATTTTTTGTGGAAAAAATATTTTGCTGTGGAAAAACTGACAACCTTTCACTTATTATTCCATCGAGGCACACAGCTTTTTTCTTCTACGATTCTTCTTAAGATAATTCAACAATGTTTCATGGGTAATTATCAGTTCATGACCATTTTTTGTTTGGTTTTTGAAAATGGACCATCCCTGTGTCCTACCAGAGATTGAAACCGAGCATGAAAATATCTTAAAATGTCCTTCTTGCGCGTAAGGACTTACCGCCCATAACAATTTTGGAGACAGAAGGGGTGGAAACTTTATCTGTCTTAAACAAATCCCGACTTTTTATTCATGTCTTGATCACGAACGACTTTAGCTTCCATTTCTGCTTCAGAGACTATAGCATGTTGAGGTATTAATGGTATATGTTATAAGCGAAGTGACAAACAATGTGTCCTTTTTTAATATGTCCTCCATCAATTTTTGTTAGAATACTTATATTTTAACGTTTTATTTAAATTTTGATGAAGTTCGAAGTTTTTTTCTAGAGAGAACAGATTGGCTTGAGCAGGGGATAGTTTTGCATGAAAGTTCCTCTTTAAGTTTAATTTAAGCTTTTTGATGAAGGTATCATAACCGAGGACCCATTTAGAACACTTTTTGCTTACTTTTGAACACTACCTATCAGTTTAAGTTCGATGATTTTATGGTCAGATAAAGTATTAGGACGATTAAAAAAAACTTTTTCACTCTAGATGCAAATGATTCTTGATCTGATTTTACCCTAGACCAAGAAAAGCTCCCAGGACTCCATTTTCTGTGAAATCAATGTGTTTAAACAAAATGACCTTCTTTAGCATTGGACGGTTAGCATAGTTAGAGTGGCGCTTTTTCCATATCAACATTCAAATTGCCAAGAAGAAGAAGGGGAATAGAGCTTTGAGCTGATTATTTATGATAGCTTGATAAAACAGAAGATTTTTCATTCGGTCCATATGCGTTAATAATGTAAAAGACACAATGATTTGAAGTGACACGTAACTTGTGCCATTCACTAATGCCCGAGTATTTTTGACACAGGAAGTGATAGAGATTCTATTAAAAACAAATGTCATTACCCTCCTGTTTACCCCTGAGCCAGTAAAGTAGTTTTTATTTTTTAGGACACAACAATCTAAGCTACAGGAGGAAGATTTACAAGACTTAATGCCTTGAAGGCAGATTATACCAGCATTAGTGTCTGTCAATTGTTTCATCAGAGTGTCTTAACTTCCTCTACTTTCCTCCTCTCGTATTGAGAGAAATATCTTCATAGTTCACTTTTCAACTGTGGAAAGTTTATCTTTCAGTTGAAAAGAGCGGCAAAAAAGCATCTTGTCCCAGTCCCATGGCACGTGAGGAATGAACTTTGAGTCCAATGCGAAGAGAGGAAACGGACAAAATTGCAGATCTCTACATGAAAGACATTAAATTTACCTGAGTGTTGAAAGAGAAGAATCCTCCTTTTATAAATTGTTTCCAGAAAGCGATGTACGACCACAATTCCAAATGTCTCTAGATCCTTGTTTCTTGTATACTCCATGTAAGGATTGTGGGAATATTTTTTTATTAATTATTCATGCATTTATGGTTGTCCCTTCCTCAAGATTTTGAAGAATATATAAGTTAATATAAAACATATTAAAGATGGTCATATTGCTCCTATTCTTCTCGTCGGTCTTTCTACTTCAAATTTTTACAAAGCTTCTATGAAGACGAGGGCCATGGAATTCTCTCTCTCCAGCTGTAAAAGCACTTAGCCTAGGGGGATCTCATCAGGGAAGACGAACTGAGGGGGATTTTGATTTCTGGGGCAGTTTATTATTCGGCCCTCAGCAATCAAGATTCCATGGACGTCGGGAGAACGGTGGCAGTTTGCTGGAGAGGTGGTGAATTTTTACCATCTGCTGCTATTGTTAATGCAGCGAAGGACCTCAAAAATGCTTTACGTTTTTACATGTTTTTACTGTTTTGACTTCTTTTACTTAAGCATTTATTTGTTTGTGTTTTGTAAGACGCTTACCGTTGTTTATCTTATTTTTTGTTAGTAATGTGAGATGACTTTTTTGTGTAATAACTTTATGCTAAAAGGTTATTAATATAGGTGCTTATATGTATTTACACCAAATATCAATTAAGTAAAAAACAGCCTACTAGAATCACTCAGAGAGTGCAAACCTCCGCCGATCCCCACCAAATGAATCACTTGGTCTTTTGGCATTCCAACCCTCTACGCACTGTCCCTTTATTTACACTTAGAGGTACATGGAAAGAAAAAGAAACGGACGTCGTCAAAGCGGAGAGCACAGCACAGCGACATCTATTGGGCAGAGTAGGCTAACTGAAATATTTATTAGTATTTAGCTCCTTTTGTGCATCTTAAAGAAGCACTCAGAGATGCCAAATTTTAATCATTGTTCCTTTTGGCATTTCCAACAACTCCACAAGTTTCATCCGAATCTGTTCTGCCTTTTTTGAGTTATCCTGCTGGCAACCAAGCAAACACCAAACCAACCAACGCCAGTGAAAACAATACCTCCTTCGGCGAGGTAATAACTTGTGGTTATATTACGATTCATAATCCTTTTACTATCTAGATATATTTAACATTTGTATATTAGTTGAGCCGGATTAAGAAGAAAATGTACCCTGATATCGGTAAAAATTATGTCTTGAATAAACCTATCTATTTGAGCGGTTTCGTTACATTAAAAAAGCTCTATATCACAGTTTCTAATTATTCTCTTATTCCAGGTTAACTTAAGATTGAAGAAAATCATGTAGAATTATTCGTACTAGCGGATGTTCCCGACGCTGTCTGGGATTTTTCAACGGGGAACTAGTCTTGAATAGAAAAAAACATACAAATAGTTCTAGTGATGTCATCCAATGTGGTTTTTTCATACTAAAATCAGTTTTTTCGGTTTTTAATAAAAATTGTTATTTTCTGCCAACCGGAATTGGGAGAAAGGACAGGGACACAACTAATTATATTTAAGCAATATTAGTGAAAACGATTTTCCGGTAAAAACCCTCTAAAACCGAACTACCCCACCTCAAATCATCAACAAAAAATTTGGTCAAAATCTAACTTTGCAACTTAAAAAGCGACAAAAAAATTTTTGGCAAATTTTCCGGAGTTTACAACCCTATTCAAACACTATCTAAGCCCTCAAAACTGTTCACTGAAATTCGTCAAGACCTAATTAAGCGTCCGGGAGATACAAGGAAACGAATGAACGGAATTCTTTTTTTAGAATAGATTACTTTTTCAATCCAAAAATTAATACTCCTATTCTACCATCTAGATAATATCAAACTAATACCGGTTAAATTTAAACAAACTAGACAATCTGCGACCCATAGGCCACTTGTGACCTTCGTGTACTCCTAATTGGCCCGTGTCCTTCCGACATAACTTGGCTCTGATGTGGCCCTTTATGTAAAAAACATTTCCACCCTTGAAACTAGACAAATAAAAAAATATTTATTTACTTTAATCCTGTTTTATTCAACCTCTTCAAAATAATTACCAAAAAAAAATCCCAATCATAAAAGTTAGCCTCCGGCTCTGTAACGACCCTCTCCTTGAAGTCTTCTTTGAGAATGGTCTTAAATACGCTGGTGTTACCCTTCAACATCACCAACTTCTAGAAATTGTTTGGCCGCTAAGAGCAGAACAGGACAGGAGGCATTATATTTTTTCTAATATCTTTACTCAGGGTCACCGTGCCCGTCAAGAAATTATTCCTTTGAGAGGACGTGAATCCCGCTCTGTTAGAGTTGATGACCTCCTCCAGCATAGAGTTGTTGTCCCTCGGGTGAAGGATGTCAAAGGCTTATAGAGATATCATCATAACAATTGCGCCCTGATAAGTAGCTGAATTATGCCTATGGATCGGACTGACAATATCTACCAACTCCCTAAAAGATTCTCCTTGATGTCAGTGTATCTAGCTCCGCAAGATAATAGATACCCTGCAGAGAGAGTGCTGGATTGATGGCGTAGTACCCTTCCTCGAGCAGGTGACGAAATCTTAATAAAGGAGGCAAAAGCTTTTTTTAATTCTTAAAGTCATTTTTTTAAGCACTTAAGCGACTTATTTTTTATTTAATTTATATTTACGTAAGTTTTTAAGAATTTTTTGACTTACCTTTGCAAAGCCATTTTTAAGATTATCTTGATCGAGGAGATAGTTCACAAGTTTCTTCGTGTGCTGAGGTTTGCGGCCCTGCTGATGTTCGAGTTTCTTCTGAAGGACAGGAGGTTAACCATGTTGACCCACTGGTTGGGATTGCATCATATCGAGGCAGGTGGCGACATGCTCAAGTAAATCAGGTCGTGGTTCTTAATATGAGAGGCCTGGATAAAAGTGGTGACAATTATGTGAGAGGAATTATTTTATTTGGACTGGCGAAGAAAACTGGGCCCCAGTCACCCAAGGCAAAGTCGATTGGATTCGCCATTCTCAACTCGAAGGCGTGGATTGCCAACTGCATCACAAACAATAGAGTTGTGAGAAACGACGATTTGAGGAAAATAATAATATCAGCTATATTCTTGATTCCTTTTCGGGGAGTTCCCCCTCCCCCCCCCCGCTCTTAATCATAGAGATATAAAGCATATATGTAGAGCTTATTGGATTCTTCAGAGAAATACGTCATTGCACCCAATATAAACAAATCTTTCTATCTTTATGATCAACTTACGATGACGTAGTTCAAATTACTTTGTTTATTTTGGGCACAGGCGACAGCAAAAATATGTTACTCTGCTATTGAAGGGAATAAGCTCTCTATATCTTTACATCTCTATAGCATTCGTACGGTATATCGGCTTTTGAAACATAAAAGCAAATAATACTTTGAGTCAGTGAGTCATCATAAAATCTTCACAGATATAAGTTGAATGGTAGTTTGAGCTCTCGTTCATTCACTTGCTGTACTAAAGGGCATTCTAGGACATAAATTCCCACTCAGGGCCTCCAAGGTTGAATTTATCTCCAAAGGATCCAATAGAACTCTTGGGATTGAAAAAATACCCACTAAGGTGATGAATTTCTATCAAATGTCTAGATCAAAAAGCAATGCCTGCCTTCGGCCGTAGTTCAACAAAGAGGGGCATTCTCAATCCATGGCTTCCAAGACTGGAACACCTTTAAAAGATCCTATAAGACTGCCTGTTAAAAGGACGATTTTCGATCAAATAGATCAAAATTATTTGTTCAAAATACAAAGTATACCTACGGAGGACTGAGACAGACGAAGATGAATGCTATAGCTCCAAAACAAGAGTCTTGCGCGGTTTCTCCGTACTAGGTGAATACATCGGAAAGATATGTAGAGACAGAGAAGAAAATTATCTCTAACAAAAATATTACTTCATTTTCAATTAAGATCCAGATCACACTTTTCGAGACTCTACATACAGTCTTGGATAGGATTGCTTATTCCTGTGAATGGTACTTCTGGGTCATTTTAAATTTAATATGCATTCAGTTTATTAGTAGTTATATGCATATACAAGTTGCCCTCGCTACTTCGCCCCTCGACATCTCGCAGTTCTTTTACTACGCGACGACGGCTTGGCTCCCGTTTTTTTCACGGCAAAGCGTCCCCTATGAACTCAATGGCAGAATTTTCACACAAAAAACTTAAGTCTAATATTCACTCTATTGATATGTACATGTATTCAGACGCAAGTGTAATCGAGTATATATTTGCCATGGGGCACATTAGTACATTAGTAACTAGTCTAAAAATAAAAACAATAAAACTATAAAATTATATAAAATAAATAAAAAAATATTTAAAAAAATAAAACAAAAGGCCCATGCAGATGGATTATATGAGGACACTGCGTCCAATGGCCCTAGCTGTGGTCTGGCAGTGTGGAGGTAGTGGCCGACCTCTAGGCCTAGACAAGTTCCACAATGATATTGCGTAGCATGCAAAAGTAGCTGTCTCCCTCCAAAATGGGTACGCCACACTGGAGTCGTGGATACCTCAGGGGCCTCCTCGAGATGGGGAAAATGAAAATCAACAACCGACAACAAGGCAAAATGGCGGTAGGTTTAAACGCCGAGTTATGTCAAATCTCTCTAAATTTCAATATATATCCACATCGTGACCCTCTATATATCGCGGTGGTCGTGTAGTGGATCCGGTCCGTCGTAACTTTTGCGAGGGACGACCTGTATAATGAAATTTAATCGATATTCATTTATAAAGTTTGAAAACATATGTAATGTAT